>CACVCL010029604.1:0-66888 GCA_902729485.2 Mus minutoides | reverse complement strand
CTGTGAGCATCCACTTCTGTATTTGTCAGGCACTGGCAGAGACTCTCATAGACAACTATAGCAGGCCCCTGTCAGCAATAATTGGCTGGCATCCACAATAATGCCTGCGTTTGGTGGTTGTGTGTGGGATGGATCCCCAGGTCAGTGTATGGGTCAGTCTCTGGATGGTCATTCCTTCAGTCACTACTCCACACTTTGTCTCTGTAACTCCTTCCATGGGTATTTTGTTCCCCCTTCTAAGAAGGAAGGAAGTATCCACACTTTGGTCTTCCTTCTTCTTCAGTTTCATGTGTTTTGTGAATTGTATCTTGGGTATCCCGAGATTCTGGGCTAATATCCACTTATCAATGAGTTCATATCATGTGTGTTTTTTTGTGATTAGGTTACCTCACTCAGGATGGTATCTTCCAGATCCAACCATTTGCTTAAGAATTTCATAAATCTATTGTTTTTAATAGCTGTAGTACTCCATTGTGTAAATGTACCGCATTTTCTGTATCCATTCCTCTGTTGAGGGACATCTGGGTTCTTTCCAGCTTCTGGCTATTATAAATAAAGCTGCTATGAACATAGTGGAGCATGTGTCCTTATTACATGTTGGAGCATCTTTTGGGTATATGCCCAGGATTGCTATAGCTGGATCTTCCGGTAGTACTATGTCCAATTTTCTGAGGAACTGCCAGACTGATCTCCAGAGTGGTTGTACCAGCTGGCAATCCCACCAGCAATGGAGGAGTATTCCTCTTTCTCCACATCCTTACCAGCATCTGCTGTCACCTGAGTTTTTGATCTTAGACATTCTGACTGGTGTGAGGTAGAATCTCAGGGTTGTTTGGATTTGCATTTCCCTGATGATTAAGGATGTTGAACATTTTTTAAAGAAAAGAAAAACAGCCGGGCATGGTGGTGCACGCCTTTAATCCCAGCACTTGGGAGGCAGAGGCAGGCAGATTTCTGAGTTCGAGGCCAGCCTGGTCTACAAAGTGAGTTCCAGGACAGCCAGGGCTACACAGAGAAACCCTGTCTCGAAAAACCACACAAAAAAAGAACCCCACAAAACAAAGAAACAAACAAAACAAAAGCTGAGCCAAAGTGAAGGGTGTAAAGACAAAGATGAGGAAAGTTGGGTGTTATATCCTGGCCTACTGGTCAGATATCCTGGTCTACCGATGAGATATCCTGGTCTACTGGTTGGTGGTCCCCTGGATTAAGAGCTAGGAAAACAACAATCCAAAATCAAACAGAAGTTTGGTGGGCAGGAGTGTTTTCTGAAAAGACACAGTGGCCTTCATGGAAGTAGCTGTTCTTGGAGTCCTTTGTGCCAGCTTCTGTTATCAAGCATACATCACAGTGTTCCTTCCTCCATCTCGTCAGAGGTGCTTTTATTCCTGGTATTGCTTTTAGGGTTGGAACAAGTGGTTCACTTGGATTCTGTTGTCTAGCACAGTCCTGAGGAGGCTCTGTCATCTCTGCTTGGGGATCATACCTCACTGTCCTGGCCAAAACTTCCTCATGACCATGTAGTGGTTCGAAGGTCTCCCAGGTGTCCGTTTTTGTCTTTGCTGACACATTCTTTTCAAGTACTTCTAGATATTTTTTCCTTCCTCATTTTTCTCCATGGACTTTCCCCTTTAATATCTTGTGTATTATGTATTGCTAGAGTCCCCAGAAACTCACACACCAAAGGCCAAACCAAGATCTCTTAGTGAGTACATGTCCTCAGGAGGGATAATACAAGCATCAGAGAGCAAAGTGTAGAGGCAAGACAAGCTGGCCACAGGGGAGATTTCCCATCCTCTCTGTAACTCTGGATACACACAAGGGAAGGCCCAGCTTCCTTTGTCAGGGGACACAGAGAAGACTCTATTGATAAGCTGTAGGTGGGACCTGATACCTGCCAACTTTCTCCCCAGGGGCCAGCAAAGAAAAGTGAAATCACAGCTGTGATTGGAAGTTGATCTTGTTTTCCTACAACTATGACAGGAAGAACACATAGCAGACCATAGCGTCCCCTTGACTATCTCTTTTCGGCTCTTCCTGTGGAGCCGAAAGGAACTGTATATAGAACCCAACATAAGATAAGCTGAGATAAGAAGGTGCAACCACCAGGGGTAAGACAGCACAGAGAGAAGCTACAGCATGCCACCAAGTATACCCCATTTTAGCAAAATGTGTCCCTTTAAAATATGTTAATGAGGCTGTGGAGATGGCTGCCAGGTAGGTGAGAAAGTTTGAAGTCCTGAGTTCAAATCACCAGCAATCAGCTGAAATGCCAGCAGAGCTTCACAGGCCTCTTATCCTAGTACTGGGAGCCGGAGACAGGTAGATCCCATGCACACCCTGACCAGCCAGCTCAGTAAGATGAGAAATTTTATCTCTAGGCAATACAGAAAAAACTCACTGAGGAAGAAATCTGATGTCTTCTGGCTTTGTCATGTGTGTGCACAAAGACACAGTGTATACACACACACACACACACACACACACACACACACACTAATACCCTATACTTGTACCTACATAGCTGGGATACAGTATTTCTGGATGTCAGGTTAAGCTGATGCCAATATGGTGAGTCTTAATCCAATTTAGCTGATTAAAAAAAATTCAGTAGACTCACACATATGTGAAGACAGACAGACAAGAATCTAGAGAGATGTTACTACTGGCTGAGGAGCACTTCGGGACACAGGAAGCTGAAGCTGCAAGGGCTTCCTCCATCAGAGGGAATATGGCTCCAGCCACAGTGGTTCCACAGTTCTGACTTTGGTGTCAATGACTGGGTGGGAATTTCTACAGGAGTCTATTAGATTTTTGCTATGGCCACCATAGGAAGTACAGACACCAAGACCTGTAAAGTGTGGCTAAAAGTTAGGGAACAGCAACATGGATGGAAGGTACCGATGTTACCATCAACACACACTGATCAGACTGTATTTCCCCTGAGCTGTGCCCAGTGATGATTCCATGGAAGACCAGAGGCCACGAATGACCAACCCACGAATGACCAAGCCACTTTTGCCAAATACAATTACCTATGTTCTGGGACTTTTGTGAGATACTGGCTAAGGTGCAACTGAAACCATACTGCCACCACCTCAAGCTATTCCAACACAGCCTTCATGTGTCTCCACCAACAGATATGAGCCCAGTCTGGCTCTGAATTGTCCTAGGCTCACCCTTCTGATTCTCCTTTGTCCTTGGTGAAGGCTGCCCACAGTCTCATGTGCATGGGATCAACTTAGCTTTTTCCTCTTGGAGAATCTAATCTGGTGTGAAGAAGATCCTATCTTCAGACTTCACAACGTCCTCCGAGGACCAGTGCTGTTCCCAGTCCCGTGTAAAATCCTCAGAGGAAGATGTCCTCAGCTTCTCTATTTACTCACTTAAGAATGCTCAAAAATAGCAAACGCCCTGAGGCTCTGCATTCAGAAATGAGCACAGCCAGCTAATGAGTTTCTCCCACCTTCTGAGTTCTCTTGATTAGCTCGGTCTATTAGCCAGAAGCCACGATGCAATCGGGCACCTGCCCACTGGGGCCTAAATGAGAAAGTCCTCATAACTTCTGTTCAGAACCATCTAAGAGTCTTGTTATTCTAGCAGAGTGTATATAGGAAAGTAAAACAAACAAAAAAAATTAAAATAAAAATGACAAAAAATAGTGAGAAAAGCTAGTAGCCTGCAACATTTTCTCAATGAGAAAGATCATCACGGGGCAGCCAGTACATACCTCCTGATGAAGAAGGCCTTGCAGATTCCACGATGTTATTCCAGTTGGTAGAGACTGGAACAAAGCAACCTCCTTCACCTCTTTCCTTCCCACAGAAGGAAGCACTGTGGGTTTAGGCTAGGCTATCTTTTGCCTCTGACTTAGAAATTCTAGTGGTAAAAACTCCACCTGCATGGCCATGAGAACTGACTCTTAGGGCTGGGGGTGGCCTTGAGCAACAAAACAAATGATAATTTACTGAAGGCCAATTATTGTCATCATTACCACACCAAGAAAGTCACTCAATGAAGCTTTTTTTTTTTTTTTCTTTCAGCAGACCTAAGTCCAGCAGCTCCCAGAAGGTATGTGATCTGCAAGCCTGGCCCTCCTGGGTCACATTGCCTAGTTGGGGATATGAAATGCAGATTGTCAACAGAACAGAATTCAAAATGCTAAGATCGGAGCTGTACTAAGGAATCAGATATGGCAAAAGGAGGTTCTGAGCTGGCCCTCCAAGATTAGGAATTTTACAGAAAGCCAGTAGACCATACCTGAATACAGATGGGATATAGCAAAAGCCAGCTGGCAGAGGAAGTGTGCCTCAGGATAGGGAGCCTGCCAGTTGCTAAGGAATCCAGGCCTTCTGGTGTAAGGACACTGAAGTGTCAAGCAAGAAAAGGAGAACAAATCACAAATGCTACATGGGCCGGGGCTTTATTTGATTGTAGTCAAGTCCCATTCCAAGCTAACAGAATCCAAGTAGAAAGTGATAGGGCCAGGGATGCGGTGTGTGGAGCACTCATGGGGCCTATGGTGGACCACTCTCATGGCATGCACAGATCTTGGGTTCCATCCCCAGCATAAAATACTAGGCAGTGGGTCATTTGGGCTTCAGGACAGTTGTTATATGTGTGTTGGTTGTTTTGACCATTATGCAGTTGAACTCAGAGACTGGGTAGACATGCTTGATTTGTAGTCATAGAAAGCACTTGTCAGCCCTTAAACTGGGACCTGCCCGGAAGCACACCAGCCTGTGTTATGCAGAGAGCTTGTGAAGAGAAATCCAAGAAAGCAATTCCTCTTTCTAGGCACGTACAAGAGGCATGCTAAACATATTTTTCACTTCACTAAAAACCACCATTTTCCAAGTCCTGTGTTCTTAGTTGCTTCTTACTACACAATTTTTCTTTCTTTGTAATCTCTTTTTACTACATTTAGTTATGTATTGGGGGACTGACACTTGACACAGCTTACATCAATGAAATGGAGATTCAATGAAACACTTGACACAGCTTACATCAATGAAATGGAGATTCAATGAAAACTTTGGGGGGTTGGTCCTCACCTTCTACCATGTGGGTCCTGGGGATTGAAGTCAGGTCTTCAGGCTTTGCAGCAAGTGCCTTTACTCACTAAGCCATTTTCCCAGCCCTTCCTTATAATACTAAACAACTTCAATGCATTGATTTAAGTGCTGTCATTATGAGTTAGGTATATATGCTATGTGCACACTGTGTGAGTGTTTTGTGTATTTTCTTGATGGTATGGATGACAGAGTTGAACATTCAGAATCTAAAAGAGTAATGTCTTCCTTTAGAACCTGTTCTTCTTTGGGTCCCTTGAGTCTGAACATGCCTTCTCTCATCACTTACTTGTTCAAGGCTAAACATTGGCACCTGAACATGCATTCGATCTTCTCCTTCACCTACTGTCTATACATCAATCATCATGAATCTTTACCCTCGCACACTTCTTTCTCTCCCCATCTCAAGTGGAACTGCCTCTTTCAGACTATTGGAGGTCTTATTGTTACCTTCCTCATCGTGTCCCTGATGTGCCACTACCAGTCAGCTTTCCTCATTACTAGGCAGTGGCCATTCCCACATACATCTGCTCAGGCCAGCCTCCTGCCTCCAAAGGCTCACCAACTTCGATGAAATGGACAATTTTCTAGACAGATACCAGGTGCCAAAGTTAAAACAGGATCAGATAAACCATCTAAACAGTCCCATAACCCCTAAAGAAATAGAAGCAGTCATTAATAGTATCCCACCCCACCCCCCAAAAAAGCCCAAGATTAGATGGGTTTAGTGGAGAATTCTATCAGACCTTCAAAGAAGACCTAATACCAATACTTGTCAAACTATTCCACAAACTAGAAACAGAAGGAACTCTACCTAATTCATTCTATAAAGCCATAGTTACACTGAGTATTCTCCCTTGGCGATAGAACAGCTTCTGTCTAATCATGAACTTCTCACAATTTCCTTTCATGGGGGACTTCATAAGAGTTTTTTTTTTTTTCTACTTCTATCATGTTTAATGTTCCAAATAGATTTTAAAAACTAGTTGAGTTCATATTAGTTTAAGCTTCAGAAGATATCATGTATATTTAAGAGGCATTTATTTTGATGACTTAAAATGTTAATACTGAATTGTATATTTTAAAATAAAATTTGTTAGTTTAATTAAAAAAAGAAAGACACACAAAAAAGAATTTTTTTTACAGTTCTGTAGTATGTCTTGTAATGTTCTCAATAATTTCACAGGGTTTGAATTTCACTCATGTTCAGTTTAGGAAAATCTACCCTGAAATCTTGGACATTTGGTGGCTTCTAGCCACAGGCACTGGAAGAGATTAAAAAAATATAGTACCATTTTCTGCAGAGAAGAGTGGATCTGTGTGTTAAGACTACAGTAAGACTATACAGATAGAGAAGGCATAAATAAAAGGAGATACTATGTCCATGGTTTGGAGGACCACACAGTAAAGATGTCAGTTCTCTTCAAGGCAACTTAAATGTTTAATGAATCTTTTATTAATATCCCTGAGATTTTATAGATATCCATGAGCTAATCATTTATTTTATTTTCCAAATAAAATGAAAGTGGGAGGATTCAGTTGAGTCAAATTCAGGACTTGCACAGCTCTCTGTCAAGATAATATGCTATGCAAGTTAGACACAATGGTCCTAATATGCTATGCAAGTTAGACACAATGGTCCACAACAGAAAAAACAACCCAGAACAGATTCTCATGGTTCTTTCAACTGGCTTTTGATAAAAGCATAAAGAATAATTCAATGGAGGAAAGCTATAACTGGTATGGAAACAATCAGATACTTCAAGAAAAATTAATTCCTTAATTTACAGCCTAAACTTTACATCTATACAAAATTTAACTAAAAGAGAATCACAAGATTTAAATATAAAAATCAAACATTTCCAAACTTTCAGCACAAAGTATGATAACGTTCTAGCACCTGTGGCTAGAAGACACCAAATGACCAGATTTTCCTATAACGAATGTGATTGAAATCCAAACTCTGGGCTTTGAAGCCAGTAAGAACATTAAAAGGCATGCTACAGACCTTCTTTTTAAAAAAAAAAAAATCAAATTGTACTTTTAAAAAAAATTACTCTCTTGAATATAAAGCACTCTCAAGTCTCAGCAGTGATCAACAAACAAACAAAAAAGTAAATAACCAACCCAATTAAACCACAGGCACAGGAAATTTGACAAAAAAGGAAAGTACAGGAGGTACATAGAAAATTTAAAAATGTTGCATATCACTAGACATTGGGGATGCAAATTAAACCAAAATGGGGTACCATTACACACCTACCACAATGACTGAAAGCTCAAGCTCCCAGCAGAGAGGCTAAGAAACTCCCTCACTGCTGAAGGGGATGTGAAGGGCCACTAAAGGAAGCAGGCACTTACTGAAAAATATGAACACACTCCGTAGCAGGTGATTTGGTGACTTGACCGTGGGGGCTGTCTCAGGAACATGGAGGCCTGTGGCCATGTGACAACCTCCACACCAATATTATTTATAATCGGCCTTGACCACCAGGTCTCCAACTACATCCTCCAGACAGTGGATTATTGACTGGATATAAAAACCATTGACCTATTCACATGCACAGTGACCTGGGTGACACTCCAGAGAGCTAGACTCAGTGAATAAGCCAGTTTTCAAGGTTTGTATTATCTATTTTTCTACTCAGAGAATATTCTTGAACTGGCAGTGGTACAAAGATGGAAACAGGCTAGTTAGAGTGGCAGGAGGTAGAGAATGGACAGTAAACTGGATGTGGATGAGGAAGGGGTCAGGAGAACCCCATGGGAGAGGGCTACATACACATGCACATGCACATGCACATACACATGCACATACAGAAGCCTGGGCATGAATCTGGCCTGACAGTTCATTTGAGATCACACCAATATAAAGATTAAAAGAAAAAAATGGCAACAGAACCACAACCTAAAAATCTGAACGTAACATGGCATCCGCACCATTTGCGTAGTTTAGTGGATATACCTCCACTCTCCAACAGCAGCATGGAGGAGATGAAAGCCTATCAGTATCTAAGAAGTGTGTTTCTCATTCTAGACTATAGATGTCTAGGATCTTCCTCAGAAGGCAATCTTCCCTTAGTATATTTTTCTTTTACTACTTTCAACTGTACCATAGTACTTCAAGTTGATAAATTCTCTAACTTAGTTACATCAAAATTTGTTTCTATGAAGTAAATACTGAACTTCAGCACGTGGACTCCTGACATCTTTAAAAGTCAATGAAATTGTCTTTTTTTTTTTTTAAGGTCTTACAGAACACATATTTCCTCATGTTTCAAATCCCTCATTCTTGCTTTCTGCTTTTTGTGTCTTCTGCAGGGGACCCACTTATCAGAGAGGGGATCATCCTCTAACTCCTTCCCTGCCCAACTGCAGGCTTCCTTGTCACTGCCAGCTGGTGAGTGCCCATTATGGTGATGCTGGTTCCGCAAAAGTAGGCTAATTCTTAAAGGGGGGGGGCGGTGTTGAGTGGTCCTTAATAGAATTCAGAGATTGAAATAATGATTTGGTTGGTGATGGCTTCCTCCTTCCCCTGAAGAATACAGGCATTGCAAACAGCCTCCCCTCCGCTGGACCCAGTGTGAAAGCCTCTGCAGCCAGCGTCGGGCTGCTGACCCACAGCAAACAACTTAATCAGCGTCAGTAATTATATTTGGTCCATTTTATGTTAAACCATGAAATCAAGAACTCTGTTCACATTAGAGTCTGGATCGCTGGGCTAACCACTGGGACGTCGTCCTCGGCAGGCACACAGTCTGTGGAAGTGCCCAGAATTTGTTCCTTCAAGCCACAGAAGTTTTATCTATTTCCATTTTTAACATCCTGACCTCTCTTTGGAGCTGTCCAACAAATCCCCTAGCTCTTCTTTTGCAGATTCATTCAAAAGGAGCTTCCATTTGAATGAACAGAAGAGGAAATGGAGTCCCTGTTTGCAGGCCTCTCCTGCCCTTAAATTAAAGCCCCCAGAGGCGGGAGTGGGGAAGCTTGGGGAAAGAACAGAGCTCCATCTCATTCCCTGTGTACTTGGGCAAGGCTGGGCACAAGGGGGAAAGGTGAAACCAGAGCTCAGGATACAGGATGACTTCACTCCGTGGTGTTTACTGATGGGTTGAGGTGCCCAAGCATGTATTGAGCATGCGCAGTCCACCAGAGTGCCCGGGAGCAAAGGAAGCCTTGGTAAGATCAAGGCAGGAGAGGCGAAGATGGAAAGGGTATCCAGTTTGAGAGCAGCAGTGCTTCACACACTGCATTCTGCTCTCTGAACCTTCTGCTTCACACAGGGACCAAAGAGATAGGAACTGAGAAGCAGCCTTGCCCTACCACCACAGACGGTTTTCTCAAAATTGGCGTATGAAAAAAAATGAATGAATGAATGGATGGATAGATGAATGAATGAATGAATGAATGAATGAATGAATAAAGCGTGGAAGATGGGAACAAAATATATATTTAAAAGCCTATTTTTGTTAAAGTAACTGTGTAGTTTTAGTACATTTAAAAAGAGATATCTTATTTCTCTCAGAACTTTCGTCCTAAAAAAGATTTCCTGTATTCTCACAAAGCCAAATTTTTAAATCTCAGTTCCTTGTGTATCTAGCCATTGGGAAATCTTCAACTCTGACTTGAGGAGAAACGTCATGATAGGGATAGTTCTCAGCCACCATATTTACTGCCTGTGCAGAGCCTTGGCTGTCACTTTGGAATGAGGGAGCCTCCCTGCCTCTTTTTCTAACATCATTATCCCACATCAACTTCTAGTCTGAAATGGCAAGATCCAGGGTGAACTGACATACCTCTTCACAATGCCTACTTTCTGGAATGGAACAGCATGTGACTTCACTGTGTGCTGTAACAGTTACTTATAGCTTCCCTTTCTGCCCTTTGCTTGTGAGGCAGAATGGATTAAATGTTACATGCATTTACTTTTTGGTTAAGGATCAAAGTAAGCAAATAAAAATACACAAGCAAATAAGAAATTTGAGATAAAATTGAAAGGAAACAAGCCAAATTGTCATTAGTTTTGCAAAATAATATCATCCATTAAGAAATCAGAAATAATCTGTAGATATATTATTTTAACTAATAAGGTTTGACAAATCTTTGGATATAAGCCCATATTCAAAATTATAATTCATTTCTACTCTACAGCAATAAAAAATAACTTAGAGGCCCTGCTGGCAAGATGGCTCATCAGATAGAATTGCTTGTGATTCCCCAGCCTCATATTGTGGAAAGAGGGAACAGACTCCCATAGGTTGTTCTCTGACTTCCACACTTGTATTATGGCATGCACATCACACACACACACACACACACACACACACACACACACACACACACTACATGTAATACAATTAAAAACTAAATTTAGATAATTACTTTTCTGTTTTTTTGAGACAGGGCTTTTATGGACAGCCCTGGCTGTCCTGGAACTCATTCTGTAGACCAGGCTGACCTCGAACTCAGAAATCTGCCTGCCTTTGTCTCCCAAATGCTGGGATTAAAGGTGTGTGCCACCACTGCCCTGTTTCTAAATTTAGATAATTAAACAAATAAATCTAAACTAGTTTTCTATTAAAATGCCACCTCACCAACGATGTATAAATATACTTTTAGAAATATTAAAGATCTAAATATGAAAAGACATCTACCAAATATTTAAAATAAAAACCCAATATGGAACAAATGGCCATCTATATAAGTTGATCTACAAACTTGCTGAAGTTTTCACAGACTTCATGAACTCTACCTAAGACTTTACATACACATATATATATATATATATATATATATATATATATATATATATATATATATATATATATATATATATATATATAACAGAGAGAGAGAGAGAGAGAGAGAGAGAGAGAGAGAGAGAGAGAGATTGATTTCCAAAATCCTCATCAATAAGAGCAACATGTAAATGATTGTCCTACTGGAAGGTGAAGCTGTCTGTAGTAACTTCTAAGTGATTAATCAAGTGCAGCGACCTAAGGTGATAATGAGAACTGTGCGCCATGTACACAAAGGCACTCTCAGAGCCCAGAGGAAAGGACTCTGGACTGAGCACGCAAGGCAGGGCTGTGGGAAATGTGACATGCGCAAAAGGGTGACATGCGCAAAAGGCAGTCAATCCTACTTAAAACTCATGAATTGCCTGCTAACTTTCTTAGAACAAATGAGCCGCAAATGATCTCTAGATAGTCAAGAATCCCCCTCTCTTCTTCCTTTAGATGAAGTCGGATTTCAGTCTCACAAGACAGTCTAAAGCCTAGGAGGTTAGCCTCCACCTCACCGCTACCTTTATCCCGCTGCAGCCTCCTGGGATTGTAGGCATGCATCCCCATGCCCCATCCGTAAAGGACTTCTTAAACAAGAACCGAAACAGCAGAAAAGATGGTGAACCTGGTGCCTCCTTGCTGTTTAATTACATTTAATCAATGTGTCTACATTTAAAACCATGCTATCGGAGTTCTTAACTGTCACATTTTAAACTACATAAATGCTTTTAGCATTAAAGAGAGATCTTTCAAAGGTAGGTGCAGGAGGATTGCTGCAAGTTCAGGCCAGCCAAGTCTACATAATGAGTTCTAGACCAGCTGGGACTATACGGGCAAGACTCATTCTCCTATATGGCAAGACTCATTCTCAAAAGGCCAAAATGAAAAAAGAAAGAAAGAAAGAAAGAAAGAAAGAAAGAAAGAAAGAAAGAAAGAAAGAAAGAAAGAAAGAAAGAAAGAAAGAAAGAGAGAGAGAAGAGAGAAAAACTAAGATTGGTTTCTAAAACCTCAGAATATTTCAAGTCACAAAAAGGCACCGATGTTAATTCTACAAAATATTTTACTTGCAAATCAATTTGCTGGGGTTCCCTTCCAGAAAACAGCATAATGTGGCTGCATATTGTATTACAAACAGATTTTTTCCAAATAAACACTCAGTTCCACGGCTCCAAATAAACCATCCTGAGATGTTGGCACTTGATTACTTGAAGATAATAATGATCATTATAATATTTCCTGAGGGACCAATAATCTAGCAAATTAAATCCAGTGAAATGTAAACACGTCACCATTATCTTTCATTATTGCTTGAACCAGACCAAGGAAAGCGCAAGTGCTTATGGGTAAAGTCAGGTGCAGCTCAGCAGTGACCACACAGAAGTGCTACTGCCACTGAACGGCAGCACCTGGCTCAGACTTTATAATCCAAGATAAAGCCTTGAGGAAGGGAGGCATTTGCTTCAGGCTCTGACCTTTCAAAAGATTTTGTGATTTCCAGCTCCAATCCAACAACTTCCTATTGCCTAAACATGTCTGAAGTTTACTAAACATTTTCTTCTTGTTCAGACTCAGCTGCTATCAGTGGACTGCAGTGTGATCAGATGTACACATATATGAGAGCATGTGCCCACATGTGAACATACAGCGTCAGTGGAAAACATTGGGTATTTTTCTCTATGGCTCTCCATGTTACATTTTTGAGACAAGGTCTCTCACTGACCTGAAGTTCTCTGGGTGAGGCTGGCCAGCCAGCAAGCACCCTGGACCAGTCTGCCTCTGCACTCCAAAACTGGGATGATGGACACATACAGTCAAGCCTGGCATTTCTGTGGGTACCGGGATGTGAACTCAGGTCCACTTGCCTGAATAGCAAGTGCACTCACTTACTGAGCCATCATCTCCCCAGCTCTCAGAGGTGTGATTCATAAAACCTTGAAATCCAAGTAGAGCCTGACCTCTGAGGGAGAAGGTACATTCTGCATAAACTCTCCAAGTTAATGTCGAATAAAAATCTGCATTGAGTGTTCTTTGAGATTCTAAACCGGGCTCACCTAAACTTCTGGCGTGTTCCAAATCTCAATTCCATTGAGATCATCTCTTGAGAACATGAATCACCCTCACCCAGGGACTTTTCTTCCCATGTTACCTGCCTACTTCTTCTTTGTAACTTCCTGGAATCACCCCACTGAGGCACACATGTGGGTAAACAGATTCCCAAGACTCTATAAAATCTCCAACTCCAAGGCAAGGTGTGGCACCTCCTGCTCCACCCAGCATTCTTTTAGCTTCTATTCTAGATGCTCTTCATGTCCTCTCAGGGCACTTACTCTGAACTCTTTATGTGTAGCCCTAAGTCCATTAAAACAGGGGTTCATGGTTCAGAGGTGTTTTGGATAACTGCCACTTCCAATAGTTCCTGAGAAATGAAACAGTCTGAATAAATATGCATAAATCAAAAATGCATTTCCTAAACTGTATCTCAGCTCAATTTTGTGTGTAATAAATTATCTCCATTTTAAACTGATGTCATGTTGTGACCTCAAAAGATGCCTGTTCTAATAGAAGTAGGACATCATGGTAGTCCAAGATCCCCCTACCCTGAACTGGTTTCCCTGAGCATCTCTTTGTTAAACTCTCATCATTATCTCAATAAATCTCAGCATTATTCTGATTCTAGTTCTTAGGTGTCTGTGTGAGTGTAGGTGCACAAGCAGGCTTACAGAAGCCTGAGGAGGATATCAAGTCTCCTGGAACTGGAGCTACAGGCTGTTGTGAGCCTCCTGCTGTGGGTACTGCGAGCTGAACCCTAGAGAAGTAGCCAGCACTCTTAGCACTGAGCCATCTCTGAAGCCTCCCTTCAGGTTCGTTCCTTGATGAGCTCTCACTACACACTACACGTGCCCTCTATCCTAGCATCTGACTCAAGTACATCACTGCTTCTGCAGAGGGGCTTCATCCCATTCCTCCAATCAGGACATCTCATCTGATCTCTTCAGTGAAAAGGTAAAATCTCTAAGCATTCATCATACACACATGTCCCAAGTACTTAGTATAATTAACTCACTTGGCCCTTAATTATTATTGATTAATTGCTATTTCTTTTCTTTTCAAATTCATTTTTCATACTGTCAAGCAAAAAAAAAAAAAAAAAGTCTCCAAATCTAACTGGGCCTAGCTCTGGGGATAAAATCAGGGTTGGTTGTTATTAGTTGAAAAGTAATGAGTCCTCAGGGTAAGCCACACGAACAGGTCAGGTGAAGTGTGGAATCCTGGAAGCTGAGAAAGCACCCCAGCGTGCCCACACCCAAAGCCCTGCCTCTCTGGTTCCAGAAGGCTGTCAGCTAGGGCAAGAGAGACAGCCTTAGAGATGAGCAGCCATATCTTAGGAAGACCAGAACAACGAGCACATTCACAGTATGTGTCATTAAGAAGATCTTAGAGACCTTTAGGAATTCAGCTTGCATCTCATATTAATTCTTGAACTAAGTATGGTGCCATGATGGAAGAGAAGATATGAGTTTTCATAGAAACCCACAGAGGTGGGGAAGAGATATTCATCAAGGAAAATGTAGCAGCTTCTGTCAGAAGAGAGACAGAGAGGCCGAGGCACCTCGAACACACCACCATGCCCCTGTTGGCTACAGTTTTCTGGGTAGTCTTTACATGCCACTCAAGTTCTTCTTGTGATCACCAAATAAAGCGGAACATGGACAACCATGGCATTTGAAATGTCTTCTACAAAATCAGGCTCAGGATGTAGAGAAGCACATTTCATTTTCCCCAAGAAATAAATTCTGACACAGACTTACCAAAATGTACCACAGAAAAACACATGAAAGCATTTACATTCACTTAACAAGCTTAATTCCCTGTCAAAATCAAAATCTTGTTTAGAACCCTGGCTGAATGGCACTGAGTTTCAGCCTATACAAAGGCTTCAGCCATGTCCTTGACAATCTAGCCCAGTGTGTTCTGCATAACAGAAGAACTACTTCAGTTTCTCCTTGATATTACATTGAGGTACTTCTAATTCAGAGTGGAGAGTTCATTGGTTTACAGCAAACCATTTGGGATAACTAATTATTGAAGACAACCTCCTTCTGTTGGATCTAAATGTGCTTTCTTGTTACCACTATTTATTATCCCTTAGTTTGCACAATGACCTGCTCCATCCTCCTCATAATGACATGTCAAGCCTGGAAAACATTTACCCTGTGCCCTTGAAACTTCCAATGAGTGCTCTACATATAGCAAACTTGTCATAGTTAACTTTTGAATAAAAGATTGGTCATGGCGAATACCTCCAGTGCTGGTATTGGTTCACATATCACATCAGCCGAAAGCAAGTAATGACCTTTCTTCAGGCCAGCCAAACTTGATAAATTGGGAAAGCTCTCCAGAGTAGTGTTACCATCACCCAGCTGTGGTGATAAATCAAGAAGGCGATGTCATCTAAGTGACTTGATTACCAGGCGCGCACCGGGGAAATGACTTTGCACATTAGCATCCCTTACTTAGAAACTCAATGGATATTATAACAACACAGAAGACATGATTTTAAAGTAATATTGCTTCCATTGATATATAATTGGCATTTTAAAAAGTAATTTGGAAAACATATTTGGATTAGGTGTTCCTTTGGAATACATTCATTCTCTTTCCTCTGTGATGAAGAAGCTGAAACAGGGCCTCAGGCTTGGCATATGGAATGTCTTCCCCAATTCATTTGGAGCCTGCTCACAGCCACCTACCCTCACAGCCACAAACCTCCATGATCTTTCTTTGGTTCCTGTGTTCTTGAACAATCCCAAGAGTGTACCTTGAATACCTACCTGCTGAGTTTTAAACAGAGCACATCTAGACGTGAGATGCCCACCTTTTGACGTCATATAAGAGTATGTGGTATTAATACGGCTTACCACTGCCTTTGGTGAAGGCAGTACCCAAGGGATTTCTTCAGTGTCATAACTATTTTTTTTTAATGATCTACTCTTTGGAAGCCAGCCACTATGGGCCATTCACCTCAAGACAGAAGAGCCCAAAATCTCAGTGAAGGAAATATATAATACAGTTTATAGTTCTTCAATAAGGATTATCAAAACTTTATCATCCATTTATTCTCTATTTTATCCTTTCTTCATATTGGCATTAACTCGTGGATATTTGTCCTTTTGGTAAGCTTGTCCATTCCAAGACTTTCAAGTTCTTTTTGCTCATTTTAGTTGGGTTAACTGTCTTTCCTTATGAGTCTTTTATCAACACACATATTGCAAACACATGGTTTCTGCTCGTGCCTCTAGACTCTAGTGGTAGATGTGATTAATGACAACACCCAATTATCATTATCACAATTTATCAAAACATTCCAGGAAAATCAACACCTCGTGAGATTTTTCCCTTTTGAAGCAGGAAACTTGTGACTAGCATGAAACTTCCATCCCCACACAGAGGATGCTGACAGGCAGGCCCAAGTGCTCAGACTGAACATCTAACAGCTTCCACCAGAGACACTGTCACAAAAGTGGTTGTCCAATGCTGTCTGAAGCAGACACAATCAAAATCATCATCATCTATTTCACCTTTAACATCGACAAGCTGCTCAGCAAAGAAAGAAAGTTCCCACAGATGCTGAAATATAAAACGTGAGCATCCGACTCTCAAGTTAATGCTTATATATTTGGAGATAGAAAGGGGGCTGGGTGGTGCTGACACGCACCTTTAATCCCAGCAATCGGGAAGCAGAGGCGGGCAGATCTCTGAGTTCAAGAGCAAGTTCCAGGATAGCCAAAGCTACATGAACCAAACGCAGACACTATTGCATAGGCCAGCAAGATTTTGCTGAAAGGACCCTGATATAGCTGTCTCATGTGAGGCTATGCCAGTGCCTGGCAAATACAGAAGGGGATGCTCACAGTCATCTATATAATGGAACACATGACCCCCAATGGAGGAGCTAGAGAAAGTACCCAAGGAGCTGAAGGGGTCTGCAACCCTATAGGTGGAACAACAATATGAACTAACCAGTACCCCCAGAGCTCGTGTCTTTAGCTGCATATGTAACAGAAGATGACCTAGTCAGCCATCAATGGAAAGAGAGGCCCCTTGGTATTGCAAACTTTATATGCCCCAGTACAGGGGAATGCCAGGGCCAAGAAGTGAGAGTTGGTGGGTAGGGGAGCAGGGCGGGGGGGCGGGGTATAGGGGACTTTCGGGTTAGCATTTGAAATGTAAATGAAGAAAATATCTAATAAAATATTGGCAAAAAAGAAAAGAAATGGGATGCTTAAAAAAAAAAGGAAAACAAAACAGAACAAAACAAAACACAGAAACCTAAAGGAATCTGCAAACAATTTAGTAAAAAGAAAAGTCTAACACTTTTGTCAATCAGAAGCAACAAGTAAAAGATTAATTGTATTTCTACATAATAATGATGTATACATAGACAATAATAAATGTTTAAATATGACCTAATATTAAATAGTAAATAATTTGAATAAAATGTTTGTGATAGTTACATAGAACCCTGAGAAAATTGTTATTAACGGAAACATTATTTAAGTCTACGTAATTTGGAAGGACAGACCATGTTCAGGGATTGGACAAATTGATGTCATTAGAACTTACAATTAATTATACAAGGTCCACTGTATGGTGTTGTGACTATAGCTAATAACACCCTAATTTTGCTAAGAGAATTGATCTTATACATTCTTAGCATTCACTTATGTGGTTCATGTGCACGTGTACACACACATAGACACAGAGAGAGAGAGGATCATATGAGAGCATAGATATACTATGTTACTTTATTGAGGGAAAATCTTTTATTTTCCTTGTTCAAAGCTTTTTACATGTATTCAATAAAATATAATCTTGTAGTAAATACCTACATCAAAACATGACTCAGGTAGAATAATTTTCAAAACATATCCAAGCATATGAACAGGTACAACAAGTCACATATGAAATATGAAAAATACAAAGTACAAACAACAAAAATGCCCATGGATCTCTGAATCCAAAGACTTAATATAATCCCAAATCAAAATACCAGGAAAATAGCTTAGTAGAGATTGGTGAGTTGCTTTTAAACTTTTTACAGGAACTAAAATGAATCAGAATAGTCAAATCTAAACCAATAAAAAATAAAAGAAGCTTCTAATTGTGGTGTCAGTATAGGGTGACAGACAGAGAGAGATGCCTAGGATAAACATGACAGGGAAGTCATCCCAAGCCATTCTTGACTGCTCATTGGAGAAGGGAAGTTTTAATAATTAGATACCTATTAATTACATATGGAAACACTTGATTCACCTTTATACCAAATGCAAACTTCACTTGTGAGAGCTCACAGATCTAAGGATAAAAGCTAAAGAATGATATGCCCCAATGAAAAGGATGCAGAATGCACAACGTTACAACCTGGAGACAGGAAAATTGTCCTCTGTAGTACTCAAGTCTAGAAACAACCAAGTCATTTTTTTTTTTTCCAAAAGAAGGGAGAAGAGGAATTCGATCAGTAAACTCTTTAATGTCTGTGTATTCCCTGAACACCCAATTTCAGGCTCTGCACTAGATTTACAAATGTTACCCTACTCATTTGGAGCTCAACCTTTGACCCAAAATATAAAATAAAGACACTTGGCTAAATATTAGTAACCCTTTTGTGTCTTGTCCACTATCATCCCAAGATATTAAAGATAATTTCTTTCACTTAGATCCTGGTCTCTTTAATTTCAAAATGATATTTAAGCAACACTTCCAAATATAAAACTCTGTCGAATGGCTGGAAACCCCCCTTCAACTTCAGCTCCCAAATAGGGAATCCTGCCTGTTGATTCCAAGTACCAGTTAGTTCCCAGTCATATCAGCATCACTATTAAAATTACCCAACTGAGCCTTCAATCACAACAGGCTTGTCTAAGCCACACATAGCACATGAGACACAGTTTCCGCAGTTTTATCCAAACTGCTGCTCCCCCATTTCCCAGATGACACTGATTCAATTGATTAAGATCACTGGAAGAATACGTAAGACTTTATAAAGTAACTATTTCAAATGGAATCTCTAAAGAATACATATCTGAACAACATACATGTATTGTTACCTGCTTATAGCTTTATAAATTATATTAAAAATAGAAATGTAAGTGAAATGGAAAGGTTAACAACTTTACCCCTTGGTGCTTGAGGTCCCAGGGTTTAAACCCAAGACCTCACCCTTGCTAGGCAAGCACCCTTCCCACGAGCCGTACCTTCATCCTGCTACCTGGCATGTGAATGCTTCCTAGGAACTAGGTGTTGTACTAGGTCTTATTGACTGGACTTGATCTACATTTTCACAGACACATATATTATAACTAACACAGACAAACCATAAAACAGTAATTAAAGGTTTTTTTTTTCAATTCAATTTTTTTAAAATCGTGCATGTCTGTGTGTGTGCACCTGTGTGTGCCTGTGTGCCTGTGTGTCTGTGTGTCTGTGTCTGTGGGGTGTGTGCCTGTGTGTCTGTGCATGTGTCTGTGGGGTGTGTGTCTGTGTCTGAGTTTATGTCTGTGGGTGGGTGTGTGTCTATGCATGTGTCTGTGGGTATGTTCTGTGTGTGCATGTCTGCTCATGTCTGTGCATGCCTCTCTGTGTGTCTCTCTGCATGGATCTGTGTGTACCTGTGTATGCACCTGTGTGTGTGTATATGTTTATTAGTACAGGTGCCTATGAAATCCAGATGTGTCAGATCCCATGAAGCTAGAGTTACGGGTATTTGTGAGCCAAAATGGGTGCTAAGAGTTGAACCCCGCTCTTCTGCAGGAGCAGCACAAGGGCTTAACTCCTAAAGCATCTCTCTAGTCCTTGAAGACTGAATTTTTCACAAAGCAGAAAGCTTCATGGTTTGGGAAGGATGTAGGAGGAATGGCTGTTTGTTGACAGGATGTCACCATATATTAATTAGCTCTGATCCCTAAAGAAGTGTGTGTCCATTAAAGACAATTCAAGACACATAGGGAAGTAGAGAGAAACATGGCATGATCTTCTGCAAGACAACCAACTGCCTATCATATACTGCATTTCCTTCAACTGATTTTCTTTTTTTTTTTTTAAAGACATGACCTGAAAAATATCACAACGTGAAATTGAACTGTTTAAAAAACAACTGTTAACTCTCTGAGGAAATTAAAAATGGGAGAAGGTTAGTAAGACTATGTTCAGATATAAACTCAACAATATTGCAAGCTATTTTCATTTACCATAAAAGAAAACACCTCAGCCAGGCATGGTGATACTCTTGATACATGGCAGGCTGAGGCAGGAGGATTGAGAGTTTGGACACAGTCAAGGATACACAATGAGAAAAAAATAAAGGGTGGTGCTTCCCATGACACAAGCAAGTTAAATCACTTGTTTCTGGTGAACTCAGATCGGTTCCACTCCACACCTGACACTGCTCCTCATGGATATCCCACAATCCTAGCAGTGTGAATATTCTGGGGTCTCACTATAACTACAAGTATTTCACCAGTGGCCTCTCCTGGTCTCTCACAACACCAAGCAACAGCTTCTCCCCATGACCCATTCAATCCTGGGGTCTCTACTACAACCCAGGCAGCACTTAAACCAATGGACTCTCACAGAGCCACGCCTCAGCTGCTCTCCATGGCTTATTCAATTCTGCAGCTTTAATACCGTTTAGCACCGTGTGAGACCATTACACATCACTGCGTTCAGCCGCTAGCTTTAGAAGCAGCATCTGCCCCTTGGACCACAGACTTGGGTTTTGTGCACTTATCCTGGAGAAATATTCGCAGATTTCACTTCTGTTTCTGATTGCCTATTAATCACGGCTGATGTATTTATTCCCACATGACCAGCATCCATTGTTACAGTAAAGCAAAGGTTTGACTTCCATAATTCTTAATCAAAAACATACCACACAAAGAATGTTAGAAGACTCTCTGGGGGGACTTGAGAGTGTTCTTCAGAATTGACAAGCCAGGCCACCATCATCTCCATTTCTTTTAGCATTTTTAGTTTCCAAGAACTCACAGAACAACCCAGTAAGCTCTAAACACTCAACACCCTTTCTAGCCAAATGTTTCAAATGTTTCCACAATCCTAGTCCCAAAATATGGTCAGATCCATCAGAGCAGTGTTCTGCACACCTGGTATTCATCTCTGTTCCAGTCTGCATTTCCTCTGCTCTGATAACCCACTTTGACCAAAAGCAACTTGAAGAGGAATTTAATTTACTGACTGTAGTCCATCTTCAGGCAAATCCTAGGTAAGGGTACACAGCATGAACCTGGAGGCAGAAACTGAAGATGACGTCATAGAAGTATTGCCACTACTTATTGGCTTGCTTATCTACCTTTCTTACATAGCATAAGTGCACCTACGTAAGGAAGGCACCACCTGCAGGGGGCTGGGACCTTCTCTATCAATTAGTAATTAAGAAGATACCCATGGATGGCATGCCCACAGGTAAATTTGATGGACACAATTCTACAACTGACATTACCTTCTAGATGTGTCTATTAATATCCAAGATCAGTCCCACCAAAATCAGTCTACCTGTTGAGATCCATTCTTTTGAGGAATATATTCCCTCAGTTTAAATGTCAAGTATCATAGGGCCAGATAGGTAACTTTATAATTCAGAAACTTCTGGAAAATAGAAATAAAATCCAAGCAACAAGTAAATAGGTATTGGACTCACATTTCCCCAGGGCCTGCAACAGCAAGAGAGCTAAAGAAGTTTTCATGCTGGGCGTGGTGGCGCACGCCTTTAATCCCAGTACTTGGGAGGCAGAGGCAGGCGGATTTCTGAGTTCCAGGCCAGCCTGGTCTACAAAGTGAGTTCAAGGACAGCCAGGGCTATACAGAGAAACCCTGTCTCAAAAAACAAAACAAAACAAAACAAAAGAAGTTTTCATTGCAAAATGTTAACCCTAATTCAATGGCCATATGTGAAGAAACATGCAGGCTTAAAATGTATTCTTTATCAATATCTATGAACTCCAGCCAGAGGTGGGGACAGAGTGTGGGCAGGTGACTTGGCCCTAGGCCTTCAGAACCATCACAGCAATGCCATGAGCTCCTGACCTATGGAGGATTGTGTGCCAGACCCATTTAATTTCCCTGAGGATAATAGAATGTGCATCAAAGCATCAGAGCAGATTCCTGGGACCTCAGAGAATTGCAGGCTCTATAACATGCAGTTCGATCAATGCTCTGGCCTCACTGGATTGAAAATATGACTTTCAGTAAGAGATTCTTTACTCTCTCTCACCTTCATGAGAGAAGAGTGGTGTCTGGATATATGGGAGCATATTTCCCAATATATGGATACAGTCTGTTTCCTTGGAGATACTTCATCATACCAGCTAATTACTAAGGGTGAAATGAGAAAACAGAATCATTTATAAGCTCTTCACAGGATAAGTGTTCACATAGGTTACTGTAGTATTGATTGCCAACTTGACACGACCTAGAATAACCTAAGAGACAAGCCTCTGTGCATGCCTGTAAAGGGTACTGTAGATGATCTTAGCCTCTGAGCATACTTGTGAGAGATTATCTAGATTTGGCTAACTGGAATAGAAACACCCACCACCTTAACTGTGGGTGGCACCATCCCTTAGGCTGAGGTCCTACCTAAACAAAAGGGAGGAAGCCAGCAGGACTCTGACATTCATCTCTTTCTCTGCTCCTTAACTGGGCCTGAAATGTGACCAGCTACTCCATTCTCCCTCCACCATGCTTTCTCAGTCCATGATGGACTGTGTACCCTCAAACTTTGAGCCAAAATCAACTCTCCCTTCCTCACGTTGCTCTTGTCAGGACAATGAGACAAATAACTGATATAATCACACAAGTAGCATGAAGTGATTAATATTGTTACATAAATCATAGCAACTTTAAAAAATAAATATCAACTATGAAAATTTAAGCCAAAGGAAAAGCTCGGGTAGAAGAGAAGTGACAGAGCCAGTGAGTTGCGCCTTTGCATTCCTTTGCAGCAATTAGAGTAAGGAGCAGCTGTGCTCAGCACACCCAGAGTCAAACCACAGTTGCTTGAATAAACAAAAGGATTGTGCTTTATTTTGTTCTGAGTTTGGTACTAGAATAAGAAAGAAATAGAAATATTGGAATCATAACTATTTGGAGAAAATTTTTTAACTTGTGTCATTATAGTATCTCTATAATAAATGCAAAACATCATTTGCTAATATTTCCTATAAGGTGCATTAACTTGTACCAATGGCTTGCCATCAAAGCACCACTTATAAAGACTAAGTCATCCATTGGCTGAGCACTGAAGCTTGTTATACGGCTACTTGCTTGATCCGAAATTAAGATTTAGAGTGTCTGGATTCCAGAAGAATAAAAATTTATGATCCACTTAGCTTAAACAAAGGTAGGACAATATATGTATCCTAATTTTTCTCCCCTTTTAAGATAAAGTTCTTAGGATTCTTCTTCCACTCAGCAGAACATTCCGAGACAAGAGTTGCCTCAAGCTCCCTTGGTGAAGCTCTAAGCACAAGCTGTGGGATGTTGGCAACATGGGATCAGAAGGGCAGAAGAGGAAGAGTGTGAATGATCAAAAGAAGAACAAAAACACTTCTACCCACAGCATCATCTACCCACAGCATCATCTACCCACAGCATCATCTACCCACAGCATCATCTACCCACAGCATCATCTTTCAGTGTGGGCAAAAATAACCACTTGGGAATGGTATTGAGCCTTTAAAAACAATCACCTTGGAAGAAAAACATGCATGCTCTATATTATTTACAGTAGTAACCAGACCTCAATAATGGAACTGTTTATCAACTTCCATTCAACAGAGTCAGGAGAAACTAGTATTTTGACTTCCATGGTAAAAGGTGTTGACTCTCTGCTGTGGCAATTTGAATTCTGAAATGTTCACTCCAGTTGGAGTACTGACCTATGGCTAGATGGCCTTTGTTTTCAAACCTGTTTATAGTAATTAAATTTGTAACTAAATAAAAATTAAGAAAATCCATGGATAGGGATGTCAAAAGGATGCTATTTCTATGAGAAGCAAATTGAATTCAATCTCCACTACAAAGCTGAGGTCACTGCTTGTAGATTAGACAAAAGCAAATTAAGAACTTTGGAGGGAAGCTAAATTGTTTGAGGGTTTCTGAGCTCTGACATTGCATATGACTATTTATTTTTTGGTTTCTTTTATTTTTGTCTTGGCTTTTGGGGTGGACATAGGATCTTGTAACCCAAGGTAGATCACAGTGTACCTCCTGTTTTGTTCTCTTGTGTTTCTGGCACACACAACCACATCCTGCCTTATAGCTCTAATGTCTAACTGGTTGTAGAAACTCTAGGAGAAAGGTGTGGTTCACACCTTATGATTGTGGTCTATAAAGATCTGTGTAAGTACAAGGCTGTGCCCGTGCCCGATGGGCAATGCATCCAAACAAAACATATAAGTGGCTCCCTCCATGCAGTCCTTATAATAATCTCCCATCTAAACCCATCCACAGATATCTCCTGTCTCCACTCTCTCCACCTACATTATAAGCGATACATTTCTCCAAGAACTGAGATTACTGAGGTCTTTGAGGCAATGTTTGTGGCTCTGTGAATATGCAGCGACGGCACTGTCTCAGAATCCTCGGCTTCATCCTATGCTCTTCCATCGCATCCTGAAATAAGCCTGTCTTTAAACTTTGATTTTGAGACAAGAGACAAAAGATAAAACAGCAGAGACAGAGGCACGCATGTAGTCATATTTCAGTCTTGCCTATACCTGTCGAGAATTAAGCCATGGGAACTGCCAACAGAACATGTGCAAGCTTTGACTTGGACTATACAAGAGCAAGTACCTTGGGGCTTTCTGGAGTGGGTGGACAAACCAAGCTCTAGGCTCAGGTTGATGAGGCAGCTGGCGGTTACAGCAGCAGCAGTGGTAGCCAGGCAGAGGAGAGGTCTTTGCACGGCCATGGGTCAGAATGCCAGGGCACATGGGTGTGGTTGTCTGCCCATTCTGCCCAGAGGGCTCTGTCACTCCAGGACAGAGCTTCTACCACACAGACAGCAAAACTTGTTAGAAAGAGATCATGACATAAAAGTGTAAGCATGAGGATTGCCACACAGATGTAAGGAAATTTACAGAACCATTTTGGAAGAGATGAGAATCTCTGACTTTGAACCTCATATGCTGGCACAGATCTGAATATAGCTACCTTAGATGTAGAACTTACAGGTAAATATCTCCATAGCCAATGGATGGGAGAGAACTAATTATCTAAAGTCTTATCAGACTTTAGATAATCAGACAGACCAGTTATTAACCAAGTAGGCTAAGGTGGCTAGCCAGCAAGCTCCAGGGATCTGCCTGTCTCCACCTCCTGAGTGCCAGGACTTAAGGAAGCACCATTGTGGCTAGCTAATTTTACATGGGTTTCTGGATCCAGCTCTGCTACTCTTAACTATGTGGCAAGCACTTTACCAGCTGACTATTTCCACAAACCTTTGTGCTTTTCAATTTTTTTCAGTGCTAGGCATTAGGCCCAGGACCTCATACGTGCAAAGTGAGCAAAGTCTGAATTTCTAAACCATACATTCTAGTGGGGGTGGCTTAGGCAATGTATTTGGAGAAGCAGAAATCTAGAAATTAAAATCATGGAGAAGAAAATGTTAAAACATGGCATCACTTTTTAACACTCAAGTAGATACAGGCCTCAAACTCTCACTGTTGGTTACAAAGAAAGATTGTGTTGTTGAATAAAATCACAGTGTAACTAACAAATAGGCTTGTCTATTTGGCTCTGCATTTCTGTGCTTAATTTGAGATTACTATAGATGTCAGGTTATTTTCAATGATGGATTCTTCTCAGTAAAGTTCACTCGCAGTAAGACAAAGGAACATAGCTCGACATATCTACCCTTCTTCTTTTACCACAGCTGTATCATTACTGAACAGCACTAAGTGGTCTGCCCAGCCGTATATCATTTCCCGCACTCTCAGCAGCAGAACCTCCCAGGCCTCTCCTGCTCCTTCCTTCCTCCACTCACTTCAATGTGAATGAGGAAGATTCACTTCACATCTCTTCTATTTGTCTTTGAAAAGACTGTGTGAAATTAGAGTCAAGAATAGAGTCTCAAGAACTGTATCTCAGAGACCATCCCAGGCTATGTGGAGAATGTGGAGTGGTACCTGTCAGTTATACTCAGAATCATTCTCTCTAGGCGTAGCTCAGTAACTTCTTGTGGAAAGCATGCTAAAATATTTCATCTGAAAAGTGAACTTGTGTCCACCTGCTGCTGAGCCAAGCTCTGAGTTCACACACAGAGGCCGTGGAGGCGGCATACCTCTCTACATGCTACATATATTATCTCCTGCCATGAGCTCATAGTATATTCCAGGACACAAAGATAATCCTCTCATGGTTTCCTTTATAGACGTCCCCTTTTTCATCACATTTTCTTATCTGGACATCTCAGTGTCTTTGGGAATGTTACTTCATGAGCCATTCACCACAAATTCTTCAACCAGATTTACCTATTTAGAGAAATTGCCTGAGAAGAACATGAAACAAGTCAACATCAGTCTCTGAGCAAAGAGATCATCTCTCCAAAGTGGACTTTACTAACAGGTTTCTGCCCCATTCACTGGTAGAGAGAAGCCCTGCTTTCCTTCCAAGATAAGGTTAAAAACACTTGTCAAAAGCCAACTCATTTTCAGGGTGTAACAGTTTTTGAACTATAACACCAATATTTTCCTTCCTACAATTTGTTTCTGCTTGGCAAGACAAGGACAAGAACTATCTTAAAGGAGGTAGACCAGAAGTCTATGCAGCGTGAAGGCAATACAAAAACAAAAACACACACAAAAAAAAACTGGATTCTGAGAACAAAAGCATGATTCTCATGGACACAGTGATGCATGAGTATGGGTATCTCAGTGTTGAATATCCATTTTAACTAACAGTTCACTTTCCCACAACCTTTTTCCTTATTCAGGAAATAGGTCATTCATCTGAGCCCATTACACATTAAGTGCTTAATTGATATGCATTTTCTTTTCCCTTTTAAAATTTAATATACATTAATTCTTTCTGACATGTATTCCATGGAGTCTTCCAAGAAAAATACACCTTAAAATGTTGAGCTGGTTTTAGCAAGCAAATTATTTAAAGACTTATATTTATTTTTAAGTTATACATATGAGTATGTATCTATGTGAGAGTATGTGCACATGAGTGCAGTTGCTGATGGAAGCCAGAAGAAGGCATTTTATGTCCTGGAACTGCAATTACAGGTGGGTGTGAAGCTGCCATGCGGGGGAGGGCAAGGAACTTAATTTGAGTTGTCTGCAAGGTCAGCAAATGCTCTTAATCTCTGGGCTGTCTCTCCCACCCCTCAGATATCACACGGTTACAAACCAAGAACATCAGCTGTCATTACCACTACTATCTGTCCTCATGTTAGTCCTGCAGTTACCCTAAGAAAACTGCTTGTAAGGAAAGTTGAACTGTTCCTTCAGAACTTTCTCTCCTTTCTCCTTTCTCTCTGGGTGGGATTGCTAAGCAAAGCCAGGAGTGAGCTGTCCTCTTTCCTTGGGCGCCTTTGACAAATCCACCACATTCCTGTGATTGTTTTCTGACTTGGCATAATTCAGAAATGCCAATTAGTGTCCTCTGAAATCCAGCTGTCTGGTGGAAGCTTGCAAATATCTTAGTCTCCCTGGTGATGGCTAGGGATTTCTTCACCCTTTTCAAGGAGATTAAATAAGGCCCCTAGAGTATTCATGCTCCCTCCAGTTTACGGTCAACCAGGAAGATGGTCTCCTGGGAACCCATTAAAACACTCTGAGTAGAAATTCCAGAGCTCAGCCGCCATAACACATCGCAGCGTGCTCACAGAACTGTCTGGAGCACTGGCTCTGTGATCTGGGTTCTGTCCTACATGAAATGGCATTTGTCCTGTGGGTTCATCCCTCTCATTCCCCTACAATTTGCTGAAGTGACAGTGTTTGCCTTCAGCATCTCTTTGGACCAGTTAACAAGATGCCATCATAACTCTTTCCTTCATCTCACCAAGTAATAATTTTCAAAGCCGCCAATTTAATTTTGCATTTGACATGAAAGGAAGAGTAAGTATTATTTAAAATACCTGTTGAACAGGTAATGAGGTCTGTGACTCCTTAAATCCATTCATGGTTTCTCAAGGCCTCTGGAGTCTGAACAGTGGCACACAGGAAAACACTTTAACTTCCCTTGAACCACCCTTGATTGTTGGCTAATAGAGCAAGACACTCCTCAGAGGTCCTGATTACATTATAGGGAAAGATCGCATTGAATGCACCCTGGCATGGGTACCTGGTAATCTCTAAAATAGTGGTGCCTTTGATCTTGACGACAGAATTTGCATCTTATTTGTCTGGGGTGGGGAGGGGGAGCTCTCAGCCAGTAACCAGGGCTCTTCCCTAGGCCAGCACAGGGCTGAAGAGGTCCTGCCCTGGCTCTGGAAATCCAATTCTACTTTTCAGGACCTCGTATTTCATTCTTCTGACAAAACCGGAACAGCAATGCCCTTTCCCTGTCTGGAGGTCATTTATCAGCTGGAGACACATCCCAGGAAGTGACAAGCTGGAACCAGCATCCTGGTTTTCCTGAGGAGCTCCTGAAGCAAGTCTACAAGCAGCAGTTTTGGATTGGGCTAGACACCAGCAGCAAACATTCTCAGCAGAATCACAAACAGGCCACAAGGCTCCTTTAACTAGTTTACCCACCGAATAAAACCTTGGCCTACCCCTGAGTGGACATAAAACTGAACCCTTCTGCCTCACCTCTTTCCTCCTTAGTTTATATTCTACAAAAAATTGAGCTCATTCTCAAGATTAATTCATAGTACACACACGCACACACACGTACACACACACACACACACACACACACCACACATGCCTGCACTTAGAACCAGAAACTTTTGAGATCTTTTTAGAGTCCTGGCTTATTTTCATTTTAGAGTATTTGCTTACAGATGATCAGAATCCTGGGGATTGAGCCCAATATAAACTCAGAACTCATTTATGTGTACTTACACGAAGGAAGGTAATTTCATGCCATACTTTCATAATGAAATATGAAAAAAAAAAATAACCTGGTGTGGAATTTTCCACTTGTGGCATTGAGCAACACTCACAGTTTTAAATGTTGAAGCATTTTCAATTTGGAGATTTTAGATAAGGTTTGTTCAACTTGTGCTCAAAGGCTGTTATGATGGGGCAGATTTTTCCGTCTTCCTTCATACTAACAGCCCAATATGAGCTGCCCCCAATGTGAGCTGTGCTTGCTATTGGCCTGGAGGCTGATCTTTCCCTCCCACAGGCTTGTGTCCATCAGCCCTCTGCCCACAGTTATCTTTCTGGCAGCTCTGCCTGTATCCCAGTTACACATTCCTCTTCCTATACATCCTCCTATGCCACCCATTCCCTAGACCCCCATTCCCCAAGCATCCATCCTCCCAAGCGTCCATCTCTCCTGCTACCCACAGTTCCCTGCCACCCACACTCGGCTGCTCCCATCCTCCCCTTCTGTGCAAAGTGGCTGAACTACAGAAGACACGTATATATTGTGCTTCTCAAAATGGAGAAGAAAAGATTTGAATGTTGTCACCATAAGGAAGAGGCATATACTTGACAAAATAGATAGAATTAGCCTGATTACGCACTGTATACAGGTAATGAAATATCACCTGGTATTTTAAGATGTACAATAGTATGTCTTGAGTGTGAGTTAGAAAAGAGTAAGTAATAACACACAGAACAAAAAGAACTGGACGTGTGAGGCATCCTCTGCCCAGGTGTAACTGCTGATGCTACTCGAGAGAACAGCCTGCTCATGACATAAAGCCCACTGCCGTTACAAGTAAGAAGAAAAGACCCAGTGCTAGTTCACGGGGACATTTTCTTACTGTTCCCAGTATTTAACTGCACCCTTGGCTAATAACATTTTGTGTAACATTTTATTGGATTTCTAAACTTCTTTTAATTTTCATCATTTTCACTGTTATAGCCACACAAAAAAATCCAAATGTCCTGTACTCATTCATATCGTATGCAGTGGCCAAAGGCTTTATAGAAAATGTTTTCATGTTAGAAAGCACTATGAGAGGAATATTTATTTTTAGAAAAAAAAACTCTCTATATACTTGATTGCCTAGGGAAGCAGAGAGGGTTTAGAGTTCTTAAAAATTATTTAGTAAGAAAATCTGCTGAGCTCTTCTAATCTCAGTGGCAAGGCCATGTAAACAAATGCCTTACTCAGAAATAAAAACGCATCAGCAGTCTGCTTTGGACAGGAAGCCATCTTTGCTTGGCACGGGGCATAAACATGAATTTGGATATTGAAAGAAGCCCCTCATTTCAAGGATGGAAAGATACAGGTTTGTTTCCACAGGGATACAAAGAAACTCTATGGGAAGTCTGGCTCCTGCTTGGGGGTTCAGCACCATTCAAATATCCTCATTTATGTAATCTGGCAGCAAGGACACCTGAGAACCCTGGGAAATAAAGAATGTACGGTATAGAAGAGAAATAAGGACTCGTGACAGGGTATGGGTCCGCAGGACATTTAGCATGCAAGAGGTCTGTAACTGAACACATGGGGTTGAGACCCCCCCCCCCATGTAGACAGCCTAAAATCTTGGTCGTGCCTTAGGACAACATTGTGAATATGATAAAGATCTGGGAAAGGAGGCCCAAAGTACCGACAGTCATGACCCACACAGTTTTCCTCATCACACTTTGTACACACAGAAGCTAATCTCATAGACAGACTTCTATTGGTCCCTGCAAGTCCCCTCACTGGACAGTGCAGTAACTGCAGTGACCAGGACATTCCTATCCCAGTTGAAAAAAATGCAACTCCCTGAAAGCTTGGGTAGGCCTTTTGGTTTCCTCTGCTGTAAGTATGAGGTTCTAATTCTCCCCACCTGAGTTAGCCAGGTCTCACAGCTGGGGGGGGGGGTGGAGAAGAAGAAAGGGGGGAAAGAAAGGAGGGCAGGGAAAGGAAGGAAGAGAGAGAGAGAAAAAGGGAGAGAGGGAGAGAGAAAGAGAGAAAGAGAGAAAGAGAGAAAAAGAGAAAGAGAGAAAAAGAGAAAGGAAGGAGGGAGGAAGGGAAGAAGGGAGGGAGTGAAGGAGGGAGGGAGGAGAGGAGGAGAACTGGGGGGAGGGGCAGGACAGCTATGGTGGGGAAAAAGGTGACCTTGCAGAAGTGAATCAGGTTCCAGGAATCTTTCAGTTGAACATTAGATGAAGCTGAACCTATTCATTTTTCTTTGTGATGCCAAAATAAACATCTGAGACCAGGGAGTCCAAGATCAAGGTAGGAGGAAGTCCAAGATCAAGGCAGGAGGGAGTCCAAGATCAAGGCAGGAGGGGAGTCAGACTGGTTAGTATCTACCTCCAAGGTGGCTCCTATGGTGGAGCCCGCAGAAAACGAGAGGTACAAAAGGGACATAAATAAATAAGCCCTCCTTAAGCTTCTGTGTGAGGACTCTGACCCCCTGTTCCCAACTTGTCCTCTTCTAAAAGACCCCCTCTTCATTTTATGATATTGACGATTGAATTCAAGCATATAAATTAGATGAAGCACATATCTAAGCCACCCCATGCCTTAAGCACCCAAGTGGGGTGTCTTCTTGAAAAGTCTTGGAAAAACCTGGAGTTAGAATAAACTGGTCCTTCATAACTCATAATACAGAGCCACTGTGGTGACCCCCTCCTATAAGGTGTCACTATTGTGCTATACTAGAAACTTCCTTCTGCCCAACACAACAAATATGAATCCTCTGCTGATTGGTGACAGTCCTTTCAACCTTAACAGGTTGACATTTCTTCTGTAGCCAATACTCCTACTCCATAATATACAGCTTTTATATTGTTCACAACCTTCTTATTGTACATAAACACTCGGTGAGAATATATTGTTTAACTCCTCAAATGGGTAACCCCAACTCATGAGTCAGGGAACCGGGGTAGAACACACACCTCTAGTGTGCTTAAAATGCCAAGGGTGTTCACGGATGATGTGGGAAGTGGGAAAATCACAGCCAATTCCTGCTACCACTGAGTGCATTCTAGAGTCGAGATTAACGGGAAAATAAAGACCAGGCTGGTGGGAAAGTGTGGTAGAAGCCAAGAGGCAGGAAGAGCGTGGGCCTGAGCAATCAGACCAAAGAGAGTCATCAGCCAGGGTCCCCTGTACCAGCTCCCACACTGGACTTGATTGATGAAAAGCTAACTGCTCTCCATTTAGTGTGGAATCATTCCCCCTTTTGACAGGCATATGGCCAATCTAGATAGATAGATAGATAGATAGATAGATAGATAGATAGATAGATAGATAGATAGATAGATAGATAATAGTAGGACACTTAGGGAATCTCAGGTTTCCATTGGGCCTAAGAGACTTCATTTCAACTAGTATCTCCATATTTATCTGTCAGCCTTAAGAAAGGAGAAAGATGATCCATTCAAAGGCAGCTGCCATCCAATTAACACTTGACTCTAGGTAATAAATCATATCACAGACTTCATTGACAGCCTGTAGGACATTATCTTTTCAATGGCACTTGGTATGACCTTTAATTCCAAATGGTTTGAAAGATACTTGAGTGCAGCCTTCCAGGGCCCATCATCCCTGCTCAGGACAGAATGCAGCTTATACAGAAGGGGGCCCAGCTCTGTACAGAAAGGGCTTTGCATAAAACACAATTACTGCTGATTAAACGTCATCGAGCATTTCAGGAGTACACATCTATTTTTATCATGCATATTTAAAATCCACTTGAACTGTATTTCCTTCCTCGAGAGTTCATTATTGCTTCCTTTTTTTCCCATAGAGGAAAAAAAAATCAAATGTTCTATAATGCATTTTGTGTAGAACATGGTCCTAACACCACAGAAAAATTCTGTTAAATGTCAAAAGAATTTAAAGACTTGTTGAAAAAAAAAATCACAGGCTCGGGATGTTATGAGTCCTTGGATACTTGGAAACTTTAATAGCCATTGAGTGCACGAATCTTTCAGAAGTCCCAACTTGGCTGAAGCATACGATATAATCACCAGTTTATTAAAAGAAACCCGTAATTACACGTGTAAGCTGAGGGGAGACCAGGATGCTTTTCCTCTGTGCTGTGTCAGCTTGCCTTCTCAGGCTCACATGCATCTAAAGATACAAGCTTTTATCTTCCTTCCACCCTTTGCTATACTAAATAATCATGACTGCAGAGCTGTTCAAATAATTTTCATCTGGCTTTATCCTTTGAGTACTAAACAAAAACAAGATACTGAAATATAAACAGAGACAGAAATTTTAACCTAGAGGCAGATGACTGCAGGAGCCATCAAAGGGTGTTCTGTGTAAGTTAAATGCACCAAAAAAGCAGACATACAGGAGAATGCATGTACACACCAGAGCACAGGTACACATACATACACAGCTGTATAGTGTGTATACATACACACAGGGATACACACAGGAACATACATGCACATATATAATACATACTCAGGAACACACATGTATGTGTACACATGCATACACAGAAACACACATGCACATGGAGATACACAGGTATAAAAAGGCATACAGAAACACATACATGCAGATGTACACACGTGCATTTGTACACATAAGAACACAGTGTACACATACACATGCACATAACCACACACATACACAGAAATATGTGTATACATACACATGTACAAATGCATATTCAGAAACATACATATATATGAACATACAGTTATACATGTCCAGATACATACATAAGCACACATACAGGTATGCATACCTATGTATACATAGCCATATATATATGTGCATATATTCATACTTCTAAATGCACACTCATATATAAATATACAGAGGGACACATAGCCGCACATATACACAGGTATATGTGCACATACGGGTATACACATACATGTGTACACATGCATACAAAACACACTGGAGAACAGAACTCTTAGAAAACATTCATCATCTTGCTAAACACCAGATTAGTCCAAAAAGATTTATATTCTTAACAACTATTCATGTTTCCTTTCAAGAACTTTCGGAGCCTCACTAACGGCTGCCTTCCCTGCTCCTGTAAATGATTATAGTCCTAGATGCTTGAAACCCGATGGTGCAGACTCTAAAATACAGAGCGCAGACCTATTATGAAACTAGATCATTGATCTCAACAGTAATGAGGCTGTAGGCTAGGAGGGATTCAATCTGGAGAAAGGAATTTGAACTTCTTATTACCTTTTAAAATATTCTTAATTTTTCAGAAAATTTATATTGATCTAGTTCTCCCCACTTCCCAAGTCCTCCCAGATCCTCGAAACTCCCCACCCACCCAACTTCACGTTCTTCCTCTCTCTTACAAAAATAAGAAAAACAAACTAAAAATAAACAAAAAGGACAGATGCATACACACACACACACACACACACACACACACACACACACCAATGCATAATCAAAAGTATCGTTTAAAAAGAGGGGGGTCTATTTTGTGTTAGCCAAATATTCCTGAGCTTGGGGTTTGCCCTGGAGTGTGAGTGATATTTCTCCTTTGCAGAAAGATGATTTTCCCTGCTAGCAGGTATACATTGTGAATAGTTTCTTGGGTAGGGCCCGGGCTTTGTGCCCACCTTCCCTTCTCCTTATTGGGATTTTTTTTTTTTTTTCTGGTTTGGACCTAGACAGATTCTGGCCATGCTGTCACAGTCTGTGTGAGTTCATTTGCATCCTCCCTGTTGGTTCAAGAAGCTCCTTCGAGTCCTTTACACTGCTGGCTCATATCCTTCTGTCTCCTCTTCTGCATTACTCCCTGAGCCCTGAAAGGAGGGGCTTGATGAAGTCATCCCATTCAGGATTGAGGGCTCTGAAGTCTCTCACTCTCTTCGTGTTTTCCAGCTGTGAGTCCTGGGTTACTTTCCATCTACTCCCAGAAGCAGCTTCTCCTATGAGGGAGGATGCAGGATGATGGCATGCCCACTGAGTATCATAGACATGCAGTCTCTGGTGAAGAGGGTTCTGCTGGCCAGCATAGCATAGCAAAGGCATGGAAGCTGACTAGGAGAAGTGGCTGAGGGGAACAGCGAAGAAGAACTGGGAGAACACTGCGTGTGTACCATAAGTGAAGGCCCAAGGGGATGAAGGTAGCCTGTTGGAGAGGCTTGAGGCTTGTGGGAGGGACTTGAAGCCTTGGGAGGGGCTAATTTTGAGCTTCACACAAAAAAGACACATGAGCCAAAATCTAATGCCCAAGCCTATTCTTTACTGAATGGAATGAACTTGGCTGTCCTTTCTAGTGCCCTACTCCATGGGCACTAGGAAAAGAGGAAGGAACATAAATATCTATACAATGCCAGAGCTCATAATATGATGTCACAAACTAAACCCTAAACATACCCAAAGAATAATCCTAACTGAACCCTTAGGCAACCATCATAAATATACCATAAGTTGAATTCATATTATATGTTATACACATCAGTTCAATCTATTATATTCAATACCAATCAGCCTTTACTGCTTTATAAAGGCAACAAATCAGATTTTGAGTAAGAAAACAGTGTCAAAATTTGTTAGACAAATTTGGGAAAAGAAAATCAGGAAAGATACAAGAAGTTAAATTAAGCATTTGAGGAGCAAAAAATCCCTGAGCTTCACACAAAATATTCCTCCAGTTGTGTTGTCTTTGGTTTTTCAAAACCTACTTTAAAGAGTTCTTAAATGTTTCAACCTCCCTTTTAGCCATTCACTCACCAGAGGTAGTAGAAAAGAAAGGGTTATAGAAAATAGGAAGGTGGACCTGTTTAGAAATAGTTCTTTGGGGCTATTCAGTTTTTGTTGTCAGCAGTCCAGTCCTCTAGCAAAACCCAACACGAATCAGCAGCAGCAGTCTAATCCATCCATGGTGCAAACACCATCCATGAACCATCAATGACAGTTTAATCCAGAGAAAACTGCTAGGCTGGCCCAAGTCAATGAAATCAGCAAGAAGCCTCCAGAATATCACGAGAAGTTCTTTGGTGAGTTGCTCTCTATGAAGTCGTGTCACGTGAAGATCAGCAACTCAATGTAAGGTGATCCAATACAAGAGTATCATCAGCAAAGACTAGCGAGGCAGAGCAAGGTGAGCCAAATCCAGAGCCTCCTCCCAATGTGAGGTCATATTTATACTTTCTATACATTGTTTGTCCTTTCATGTGTCATCTTCAGCAAAATATCCTCTCATCTGTGTCCGCTTCAGCAAAACATTCTTTCACACGTCTTCGTCAACATTCTTTCACATGTCTTCTTTAGCATAATATCCTTTCACCCATGTCTGCTCCATCAAAACATCTCTTCACCTGTCTGCCCCACCAAAACATCCTATGACATAACTGAGTTTCCAAAGAAACCAGAAATGTTCACGTCAACTTGAATACTTTACAAAAAATGCAAGAAAAGTGAGAAAAATATAAAACCTAACTTGAAGCCATTGGCTGGTTGATCACGTATCTGCCCATAGTTTTATAATTAGTATTTGTCTTATCAGATAATAAGGTGGAGATCAGTAGTTACAATTTAGAAAATATTGCTTTCACCACAAGAAGGGATAGGACCCAAGACATCTCCCTCCACTTGGCAGAGAAGCTATTGACAGTAATTGGCTGCTGAGAGAGGATCACTCTCCTTCAGGGACATCTCAGCTAGCAGATAGCCCAAGTCTGTCGTGGATTGGCCTGATACACCTTGTATTCTAATGCTAACACTGGTTCCTCAAGACCTGGTTGCCTGGAGATTTGAGAGTCTGTAGGTAAACACAAATAATCCAGTGTGACCTTATCCCCAAGTTATTTCTGAATGGCAAGTAAAGATGCTGACAGCCAGTAGCCAGGCAGAGGAGACATAGGCAGCTTGGAGAGATCAGGGAGAGAACCACCAGGGAGAGAGAAGAAATTAGGTTAGTCATGAAAATGTGGCCCTTAGGGCTGGCCAATTGAGTAAAGAACAGGCCAGAGGAAACATAGTAAGTAGCAACTAAGGGTTATCGATAGGAAAGTACATTCTAATATCACAGAGGGTAGACATCTGTCCAGCTCTTGTCCTATTTAAGGTTTATTGTAAATATAAAGGTTGTGTGTGTCTTTTATCCAGGAACTAAATGGTCAAAGTCAGGGTAGTAACCCTGGATTGGAATTAAATAAAATCTATAGCACAAGCCTCAGAGAAAGTCCCCACACCTATGCATATATAACCAGTGTTAATTGGAATTAGGAGGTTCTCAATAACAAAAAACAACAGAGGACATGAAGACGAGGAAGATACCCAAGGAGGTAATGATGGATAGAGATGATTGAAATATGTTGTGTTAAATGTATAAAATTTTCAGATCATAAAAAAATATTTTTTAAAAAGAAAACATGGCCTCAGAGATAGGACTCTGACTATACCTGACTGTTAGATAGGAGGTACGAAACAGTTCTTCATGAGACAGTTCTGAGAATCACATAAGTCGTGTGAAGCCCTCTGGATAATCCTCTTTGCCTGCAGATCGTTGAACAAGTGTTAGTTCCTTATTTCCCAACCGTGAGATCTCTCAGTGTCTAGTGTTAAAGCATCAGAAAGCAACAGAGCCAAATGATGTTGGATACATTTTATATTTGAGATTCACATCGCCTTAAGAAAAGGAAAAAAAATCTTTAACTTAAGATTTTATTCTGTTTTATCTCATAGGAGTGAGATACAGTGACCCCTTAGCTGAGTGAATCACAACAGAATGTGTGTGTCTCTTGGACCCAGAACCACCTTCGTGACTGAATGGTATTAAGCACATATTGTACTTTGCTAGTGTGAATGTGCACAGACGCAGCTCCTCACATGCCACGTGTAACTCTCTCATTTTAATTCCACTGGTTTTTGAGACATTTCACTCTTCCATTTTCGCTTTGGGTCCTACTTGTGCCATACAGCACAGACCTTCAATAAAGAGCTGAAGTGAGACATTCCTAGATGATGAACAAGAGGAAATAGTAGAGCTCTTTCTATATTCAGATTATCTTCTGATGTGTTCTGGTCACGCTGATGTCATGTGAGACCCACACGGACTCCTCACTTCATTAAGAGCGAGGCAACTTTAGTAGGCAGTCCCTGCTCTAGTAACAATCTGACTCCTTGCCTTGGTTGTGTCTTGTAAAAGCAAGAAGATTAAATAGTAATAGTGATGTCCGTAAGTTAATGTCACCCCCTGGGAATGGGCGAGTTCTACGGTGCCCGCCTGTGAACCAAGGTCCACAGCACAATCATGCCCCTCCCCTTCTTCAGAATGGAGCAGGTGGCTCTTCTGCAGCCATGCAGGACTTTAATGAGATATGTGATGTCCAAGTTCACGCTCTTGAGCTCAGATGTGGGACCTCTCCCAAAAATAGGATGTCCTGCCTTGAGACAGAGAGCTGCTTGCCTCAGTAAACAACACATTTCTACCAGCATAATGAGTTAGAAGCTGGGACACCGGCAGTGGGTCTTCAGAATAGGAAAGAATGATTTATAGACAGGAACAAAAGGAGAGTGAATTTCCTTTCCATGCTGGTTTTCTCAGACCTTGTGACATATGCAGTTTTACATGAACTATGAGACTCCAGAACACAGAACTGCAGGCCCATTCCATCAAAGCACATTCAGTCCAATTCAACAAAGATCCAAGGGAGGCATCTATGAGCATGAGTCAGATATTTCTATTCAATGTAGTGAGTACTAGGATATTTCCTGATTAAGTATTTTGGAGTCTTATAATATAGGCATCCACATTACTGAACTCTATTTAATTTACTTTCTACCCAACTCCCAGTTAAAAGGTTGCCATGAGTTTAGTATCACCCACAATGACTTTCAAATGAGCTAGTTCACAGATATTTCCTTCTTCATTTATACATGCAGGTAGTATATGTTTTCTGAAAGGTAGCATATCCTTCTCTAGAATCTTTGTTTTCCCAGATCTTACTTATCTTATGGACCCGATTTTGCTTGCAGATTGACTTAGAAGAAGGTGCACTGAGCTACATTAATCCACCCCTTCATCACCCACCCACCCCACATCTATCATCCATCTTCCCACCCTCCCAGCTCATCAATATTAGTTGACTGCTGAGCTCCAGAGTAGTCTCTGAGCTTGTGGATGGGCTCAGAGGGGAACGAGGAAGACAAACCCATCCCTTGTAGAATAGAGAGCAGGTGTTTCTATAAGCATGTCCCCACTTTGCGGGTTCCATGCATGGCTTTCTTGCAGCTTAGGAATCTGCCGAGTTTGGTTATGAGGAATGTCCTCTGGAGAGCCACAGCATCACAAAGCAGCCATACACCACTCTTGAGAACCTGGGCAGGCTTGCTTGTCCTTGGGAGTATGTCAATAGCTGTTTTTGGTCACAACAACAACAACAACAACAACAAAAACCAAAATAGTTCTCTTGGCTCACAATTTTGGAGATTTTGGTCTATTGTCTGTTGTTCCCACCAGTGGTGGGTACGTGGCAGAGCAGAACTCCTCACTTCCTGCCATAGAACCAAAAAGCAATAGGAGGAAGAGGCTGAAACTCAGAACTCAGTATGAGAACACATTGCCAGTGACCTCACCTCTCTCCACTAAGATGCCCCTTATGCCGGGCGTGGTGGTGCATGCCTTTAATCCCAGCAGTCGGGAGGCAGAAGCAGGCGGATTTCTGAGTTCGAGGCAAGCCTGGTCTACAAAGTGAGTTCCAGGACAGCCAGGGCTATACAGAGAAACCCTGTCTCGAAAAACCAAAAAAAAAAAAAAAAAAAAAAAAAAAAAATGCCCCTTATAAAGCACAAGCCAAGGAGTAAGCCTTTAGCATATGGCTTTTTGGGAGATGTCTAGAACCATACTACAGCAAGATTTTTAGCTATAAGTTGGATAACAATAGTACCTTCTTAGGGTTTGTGAGGGGAAAAATGAAAACATAGAAGTACCGCCCATAGTGTCAAACAAGTATGTGCCCAGTAAACATGAGTTACTGTGATTTTATGGAGACTTTCTCAGCTGAGGATTTGATTTGTTTTGAGCCTATCTTGGGATGACAAGCTGCCAACCTCTATTCAAACCCACTGTTCATAGTACTCCTATGCTGCAGCACTGCTTAAAAATAGATTTTAATTCCCCCCAGGAATGAACTAAGTCTGTGCACCTGTGCCTTCCCATCTCACGAGGTAAACCCTGTCAGCTCCCTGACAATACGCTCGTCAAACACGTTTTGGTCCCTACCCTTGTACTGTAAGACAAAAAGAATCCAGGAACCACTTCCCCAGGGAAAAGAATCTTGCTCATTAGACAATGGCTATGAATTCGCTTTTGCTATAAACTCATTCTATTAGTTCCAAGAAATCGATTGCAATAAAAAAAAAGTCTCCTAAGAATGAGAAGAGAGCCTAGATGGTGTCAGAGTTCTGTGCAATATGAAGGCTTTTTGAGAGACAGGAGTGAGACCCATTACCTCATCCCAGGCACATTCCAACCCCACCCTGGGTTCAGACACTGGGCTCTTTCTTCTAAAATTAGAATGTCCTTGGTCTTTCTGGGCATTCTATGCTCTGTGCTATTTCTCTGTGTCCTGTGAATTGTGGGTGTGTTTTTTTCTTAATTTACAGAGACCACTTAAAAATCTCATCCAGTAATGGTTTTGTCGGGCTCTGCCTAATGATGAGTGGTGTTGGGGACTATTTCAAAGACATCCCCACGGTTCATTAGGAGATGAGGATGCCAGACTGTCAAACTACATTGCATGTACCCTAAGACTGAACTGAGTCTTTCCCAGTCCTCCCAGAGAAACAGCCTCAAACCTGTGAATCCCATGCAATAGTGAGTAAACAAATCAACAGGGGGTAGGGGGGAGAGAGACAGCACCAGTGGGTTCCTCCTGGTGGGAGGTAGTCAGGATTGGGAGGGATTTGGGCAAGGATGCTCCTCAGGCTGAATGCCCAACACAGCTGGAGAAGATATATATATATATATCACACTATATATATATATAGTGTGTGTGATAGGTAAAGCAGTCAGGTAAACAGATACAGAAAAAGCTCTCCTGTGCATTACATTGAAACATTGGTAGGAAATCTCTATCCTGGAGAAAGTCAAATGAGTGGTTCTACCCCAGGGAGGCTGTCACGACAAGGTTGTGCTACAAAGATGAAGCAGCTGATTGCAGTAACCCTCCCTTGTCTGGGGCTTGAGGATTAGCACACTTGCCTGGACTGATGGATTTGAACCTTTTACCCACACTCTTCACCTTGCATATATGACTGTAGTTAGAATTAGCAAATGCCGAGGCCAGCAGAGGGATGCAGTCAGTACAGAGCATCCCCCTTGAATATCAGAGCTAACATCCATTTTCAATGTTCTTCACATTAACTAAATGAAGATGAATAAGGCTCCACTTGGTTGTTGCAAATGATAAGCTCTCAGGCTTGGAAGCAGCGTGAGCTTAGGAGCAGCCTAAGGGTCATGGCATCTCTAAGTAAATAGTGCCTACCAGGTTCTGTGTGTGTGTGTGTGTGTGTGTGTGTGTGTGTGTGTGTGTGTGTGTAATCCTATTATTTCTAGAAATGAGATAATTCTTCCCTGACTACATAACCCTCACACATCCTTAATCAGGCCCGACATCCTGGGAAGCATTTACCAGAGTGATCTGAAGATGCTACAAATTTCTTAGGGGACCGCTGCCAGGAAAGCCAAGGGAATGGAGACCCTATTCCTGGAGATAAACTCAGAGCTCCACACCCTCTCCCCAGGAATAGTTACTTCCCAAGAAATATACTAAGCTTTTCTTGTACATCTCAGAGAATGCCTAGTCACCAATAATTCCAGAAGAGTTATACCATTGTAAAGGGATAGGGGATTTTACTACAGAAAATGCTAATAAATTTTCTGTAGTAAAAAAGAAAAAAGAAGAAAAAAAATAGAGTGATGCCCCTGAAGAGGTGGGGGGATGGGAATTCTGCCAAAGGGCCAATAAACAAGATCCTGGAATTCTTGTTTGTAGCATCTCTTCCCTAACAAGCGGAGGCCAGCATCTTCAGACCACTCTGGCAAATGCTTCCCAGGATGTCGGGCCTGATTAAGGATGTGTGAGGGCTATTGAGTTCTGAATTAGATGCACTTTAATAAAACAGTGGAATGTTCTTATCTGCCTGCACCTGCATTGATTGTGTTCAAAAGGTCTGCCCTTGGATCCAGGTCAACGATTTTACATAAACTTACAGGAGATTCAGACAGCGTGTTCCTTTGTCGATTCTGTAGCCGCCTGTCTGTTAGGCTTCAGTACTCTGAGCCTAGAAGACAAGGTGGTGGCGGTGGCGGCAGCTGCGTAGTTTATTTTTCCTCTTGTTACATTCTGCTTAATCTTCTGACCACACTTAATTTTCTGAAGACTGTATCAATAAGAGAACTGTATTTCAAGTGTTTTATATCTGAAGAGGCCTTGCATACAAATATGAAATACCCAGTTGCATTTACTTTGGAAACGTAGACACAGATCAAAACAACACACGGTGAGCATTTCACAGTTAAAATTAAAAGCACAGATTCTGGCAATGGGCAGATGCTGGCAAAACACGAAGGGAGTCCAATGTGTATTTTATCTACTTGTTCGTAGAGAGGAACTATGTCTGTAGCTGAGACTGAGCAATGTAGGGCAGGAAGGAACGGGGTCAGCAGGTCATTTGCAGAGGACTGTGATCAAGCAGAGATGTGCTAGTGTTGCCTGACAGGGCTGAGCACCCACCGATGCTCCAGGAGGACCTGAATTGATGGGAGTGTGAGCCAGAGAAGAGAAGATAAAGGGAGAGCTGAATACGGTTGTAGCAAATTATCTATGTGTACAAAATATCACAATGAAACTCATCACAGATAAGTGATGATTAATGGTTAGTTCTCATATCTTGTAGACTAGGTTAAGGGACACCAGTGTGGTAGTTTGGATATACTTGGCCCACGAGAAGTGGCAGTGTTAGGAGGTGTAGCCTTGTTGGAGGAAGGGAGTCACTGTGGGGGTGAGCTTTGAGGTCATAGTCTTCAGCTCGAACCTCCTCCTGGCTGCCTACAGAAGGGAGAGTCTCTTCCTGGCTGCCTTCGGATCATGATATAGAACTTTAAACTCCTTCTCCAGTACCCTGTCTACCTGTAACCTGTCATGTTCCTTACCATGATAATAATGGACTGAACTTCTGAAACTCTAAGCCAGTCTCAATTAAATCTTGTCCTTTATTAGAGTTGCCTTGGTCATGGTGTCTCTTCACAGCAATGGAAACCCTATGACACCCAGATATGATAGTTAGTGTCAGTTGTTAGCTTGAGAAAAATCTAGAATCACTTGGGAGATGGGCCTCTGGAATCACCTTGATTACATTAATTGAGGTGGGATGACCCACCCACTGTGGGTGGCTCCATTCCCTAACTGGGATCCTAGACAGTGTGAATGGAGAAAGGGAAGTGAACACAGCAGGCTTCATTAATTCCTCTCTATCCCGTGACTGTGGGTGGGAAGTGAACACAACAGGCAGGCATTCATTCATTCCTCTATCCTGTGACTGTAGGGGGAGGTGAGACAAAAGGGTCTGAGGGAGAGGGTGCTGCTTTTGCCTGTCTGCTTTTGATGAGTGCATCCACTCTGTTGCTGCTGCTGCTGCTGCTGCCACCCTCTGCTGACATTGGAATCCTGCTTCCTTAGCCTACTGCCACGGACAGGAAGACCTGCAGTTCTACGGGAATCTTCTAGCCCTTTATCATAAGATTGGAACTGCTGAAGCATTCTGCCAAGTGGCCTGAGAAGCCACTGGGTTCCTGGGCTCACCAGTGTACAGGCAGGCAGCCATAGTTGAATTACTCAGCTTCTGCCATGCAATCCTTTCATTATATGTTCATTCCATGTGTTCTGCTCCTCTAGAGAAGCATGGTTAATGGAGCATCCATGAGCCACAGAGCTCTCTTGGTTCTTGGATCTGTGGCTTCAGACTGGGAGTTTCACCACTGGCTCTATGGTTCTGAGACCTTTGACCTTGCAATTCATGACACCTTAGATCTGCAGCTTGGAGATGTCCTATTGTAGGCATCCCCATCCCTGTTATGGAGTGAGCTAATTCTCTTTTAATCTCTCTCCTGTATCTGTCTGTACTTCCTCTCAGCTCTGATTCTGAAGCCCTGACTACACTGTACCTGAAGCATATACAGAGCACCTTCCATTTAAAGGGTGAAATGGAGAACTTGAGCAGATGCAAGATCTTCCCACTTCAGGCTCCTCCCACTTCAGGCTCCTCCCACCGCAGGCTTGTCCATCAAAGGTTCCTTAGCAGGTAGAGAGTTCTGAACTCCTGGGAGTCACTCAGCCTTCATGTCCCCTCAGAGAATACATTTAAGAGTTGAAAAGGGATGAATATGACCGAGCTACTCAGTCATTTTCAGCCTTAGACCTTCGCTAGGACAAGGTAAAGTACCAGAGAGCTGCTTCGCAGGGATGTCAGAGAACAACTGACCTTTGAGTAACAGTCTGTATTGCATAGTCCATGTACTGATTCTCTGGGATCTTAAAGGTAAGGACACAGAAGAAAACAAAATTTATATATGTCACAATTATATAAAATATACACAAGTTATAGTCACTTTCACCATTAACTCCATAAAATAGTAGACACAGGTCTACTATGGAAAATTAAAAGCTACCACAGCTTACAAACACAGAATACACTTGAGTTCTGAGTAGAGAGAAACGTTAATGGCAAGAAGTAAAATGTCTCTGAGCTATGCACGCATGACTCCTCAGTGTTGACAATGGCCATTCCATAGCCACCTCTAGCACTATTAGGTAGGATCAAGTGACCCAGACATTACAGGACCTAAGGCAAGAGTGATGCATAGCTCTGAGGTCAAGTGACCACTCACTCAGGGGTGAATACTTTTAACCTGAAGTAATAATGCAAGCTCCATAGATACTTTTCCTGCTGCTGTGACAGGCAAAGTCAGAAATTCATGGCTTATTCTTGCTCACAGTTCAAGGGTAAAGTCCACTATTGAGGGGATGAGGTGTGGGGAGCCAAAGTAGCAGGGGCTTGAAACAGCTGGTCACATGTCATCCACAATCAGGAACCAGAGAGGAATGACTGAATGCTGCCGGAGCTCAGCTTGCTTTCTCCACCCATACAGGCCAGGATTCCAGCCAAGGAATCATGGCGCCCACATTGGGCAGGCCATCCCACCTCAGTGCACTCAAGAGTCTCCCTTAGGCAAGCCCTGAGGCCTATCTCCCACAAGGTGCTAAATTCTGTCAGGTGAGGTACTGATGCATGTTAATTGACTTTTTGTTGAATGTCAATGGAACTTTCAGCAACAGCCCATTGACTGTCCTTATGTTTGGAAAACTCAAACTCAAAACCTAGAGATGGATTTGTCTGTTAGTACCAGGGTAGCCCTCAGGGAGTCCCAAGTTCCCTATCTCCCAACTTAGACCCCATTACTCTTGTCCAGTCACTCCCACTCACAATGGGGCTGTGAGCTAACATTCAGAAGGAACAGCACCAAAACATGGACCCAAACAGCCATGAATGAAGCCTGAGAAACTCCCTCTCTTTCAGAAGACAGAAATTATAGGGTCCGGTACTGGCAGGGAAGAAAGGTATATAGGGCTGTAAATAGGTTAGCCCTGGTACAGTGGCAACGCATGGCCCATTACTGACATTATCCTCTTCATGGGTGTTCTGCCCATTAGCCAGGAGAGTTATCAGAATGAACGTGGATAACGAGAGACCAGAGAGTACTCCTCAAATCCAGTCCTAAGCACACTGGAATTACTGCAGGGTCTGTCTGTCCCTCACCCCATGCAGATTCAGAGAGTAGACCTCTTCTTCCTTCCCTCCAGTTGAGGGGGATGGGAAGGGAGGGCATAATGACAGCTATGGAACAAGACCAATGAGACAGGACTAGGATAGGGTTAGAAAGCCCCTGGTCCTATAAGCCAAGACAAAGGGAGAGGGCACAGAAAGTGCTGTACTATGCTTCCAAGCATGTCAACATCAAGGCTTCTCCTATCAAATCAGGACTGTGAACAGACCGCAGCACACTGTGAGACACTAGCGGACACTTGTTGATGTCAAGTACTTCGAGGCCTTCATGCTATACCTGCATCAGAGCATCAAAGCTGGAGAAGTGGATGCATTTCAATGGAGCCACTTACTCTTTCATTTCAAGTATATTCCTCAATAGATTCTTCAAGTCAAACAAAGGTACAATTAATTGAATCATAGACACTGAAGAGCACAGAAATAGAACCACAGATGAGAGCTCTATTCACGCTCTAATTGCTTCCTGCAAACATAGGCCTCTCCAGACACCAGTGCCTTAAACTGTACCTATGCGCCCATAACCCTATAAACCAAAAGCAAACAACAGCCACATGTGTGGACCCAACACACTCTCAGCCATATGCAAACATTAGGAATCTAGATCTCCATAGGCCAAATTGCTTACAGTAGCATTGTCAAAAGGCAGACGACTTGTCCCAATGCAAACCATAGAACTAGGAAGTTTAGTATGCAGTTGGGTGAATCATAGAAGATTGTGACCATTCTAAGACAATGAGGAGATGGCTCCAAGGCTACAGTACTTGCTACATAAACATAGGAATCTGAGTTTGGGTCTGCAGCATTCATATAAAAGGCTGCTTGCAGCAATACACAGCTGTAACCCAGCACTCGAGGAGGAACATGGTAGAGTCAGACGGACCCTGGCAGCCCCATGACCAGCTAATTCAACAGATGTTGTGAGCTTCCAGGTTCAGTGAAAGACTGTCTAAAAAAAAAAAATCAGTCATCAAAGCAATGGACAAAGGCAGCTCAATGTTAATGCTGGAGAGAACCTGTACAGATGCAGATATACACACATGCTTACAGGGAAACTGTGACTACATGTGGGCAAGATGTTTCATACCACACTGCTGTTGGTGCTTGAGGAAATGGCAGGTCACCTGACATGTTTGTCATGCTCCAATACCACCTCCAGATGGCATAAAGGCCATCTCAGCCTTGATCCACAAAGCAATGGATCTCTCCCTGTTGTACTTTAGGATTTAATGTTTGAAGCACACGCAAAAGTCTGTGGTCCAGCATTGACTTAGTTCTGCCAGAGATGGGGAACCTGGGAATTGTGGTTTTTTTCCTGCACATCTGGGGAGCCAGGGCCAGCAGAGCACCTCAGCAGGAGAACCAGCTGAGTGCATCGCAGGCTGAGCACTAGTGTGAAGGCAGAAATGTTTTTCAGAAAAAGCAAGAACAGGAATGAGATTGGCTTGTTTGTCTGCAGCCACGATGAGTCCTTTGGCTGTGAATAGTTGCTGTCGGCTATGAATGGCCACTGTTGATAGAGGGGCAGAAGAAATATCAGATTCTTCCAGCATCTCAGTGTTGAGTCCAGGAGTCGGGCATAAAAAGTGTTTGGGGGGGAACTACTGCTGATCCTTGCCAAATTTTATTGGTTCATGGCAAAATGAGAAAAAAAAAATGACAGAAGGAGTTTTCTGTAAACCTAAGTATAGTCATGAATATTGTCTTATTTGAGAAATTAATTTTCCATCCTGCCTGCCATGTCAAATGTCCTTTTCCTTGTGCAATTATAATGCTCTGTAAGATAGAGTAGCTATTTGGTTTTGTTTATGATGTCCTTGTTGGCAAAACATGACATGGGTGACACTGTCAGTCCGCACTTCCTCTCTCGGGCTTTTACCAGTCTGGGAAATGGAAAAGTGAAGCCTCTCTAGGGAGCAGGAAGGCAGCTGCCATGAGGGGCGAGGGGTCTTTACTCTCTCTCATTACAAACTTTTGGCAGAAACGACTGCATCGTCTCAGCAAGACCCCAGAGCTCTGGTGAGTGGCTGGCTCTGTGTGTGTGTGTGTGTTGGGGGGAGCTGAGCACCAGAGTGTCCTTCTCTGCCTCCTAAGCCTCCATTTATGATCTAGGCCAGAAAAATAGATGGAGGACCTTTTTAACGTGGAGGACAAGGTATTAAACAAATGTCACCTGTGTCAAGTGCCTGCGTCCCCCATTAGAATTAAAATCCACAGTGTCCTCATCTTTCTAAACACAAGTCATGCCAAGATGCAGTTCTTAGGACAGGAGACCGGAAAAGCACTCTGCCGATGAGTCTGGAGAAGTGTGTGGATGAGGGGCTGTGATTAGTGTTTCTTGGTTCAAAGTAGCCTCCGGTTCACTTCCTCTCTGGGAGTCTCTTTCCAGCCAGTTTCTCTTAAGTCTTGTTTGTTTGTTTGTTTGTTGGTTTTTCGAGACAGGGTTTCTCTGTATAGCCCTGGCTGTCCTGGAACTCACTTTGTAGACCAGGCTAGCCTCGAACTCAGAAATCCGCCTGCCTCTGCCTCCCGAGTGCTGGGACTAAAGGCGTGCGCCACCACGCCCGGCTCTCTCTTAAGTCTTTTAGAGAAGCGTGTCCTTCACCTGCTGGAATTTGCCGTTTCCTTTGTTTTTGTTTGTTTGGTTGGTTGGTTGGTTGGTTGGTTGGTTCTCTTGACCTACAGCAGTTCATCTCTCTAACCAGGGCCACTTGCTGTAGAGCATTTCCAGCTCCAAATGTCTGGCACAGGTTGAACTGGAGACAAGCATGTCTTCTTCAGTTAAAGGACAGAACCCTCCCGCCAGAGTCCTGCAAACGGGTTCGCCTGCACCTCTGTCCTTGCACCATACAGGTCTGGCTATTACCCCATGCTTCTCTCTTGGCAATCATTTGCTCAGTCACTCAATAGATTTTTACTCTCCAAAGTATGTGAAGTGATGGCTGTGTTCACACCATGTGTAATGCTGTCTCATCCTCAGTGGCTTAAACGTCTCTCCCTCACAGGAGAATGCCCTGAAGGAGGTGGTGTGGCCATTACCATTTCCAGTGCTTGGCACAGAGTATATATTTAGACAGTGCTTTGATAAAGAGAAATCGGCGTTATCATCTCCTATATGAGGACACTCTGTGTCCTGGGCACTAGGGAAGCCAACATATGTATTAATTAATTATGTCATATAAAACTCCACATGTCCTACCCCTTATTTATTTATTACCCCTTCTACAAAAAAGAAAGGAGTTCAGAGATGTCAAGCGATTTGGCCAAGTTCAAGCAGATGATACCTGATAGAGTCAGGATTGGAGCACAGAAGGTTGGTTCTAAGTTCTTCTCGGTAGAACATGGCACCATTCAGTCACAATGCGTATTGAATAAGTTAATGAATGGACACACCCCAGGAAGCAGAGATGATAACATGGCTAATAAATGCTTGCTATGTCAACAAGCATGAAGCTTTGAGTTGGATCTTCTCAACTCACAAAAAAATACCAGACCTGTTGGCAGGTATAAGGAATACCAGAGCTGTGGAGACAGGTGGGTCCCTCGGGCTCATGGCTAGCAAACATAACCAAATAAGGGAGGCCTGAGCCAATGAGAGCCTCTGCCTAAAAAAACAAAAACCAAGGTAGGCAGTGCCCTAAGGAATTACACACAGGTTCACATCTGCTCTCTGCATGTGCACAAATGCACACAAACAGACTTATATAATAACACGTGTTAGGATCACTAGGAGTGCTAGTGTGATGTGCCCTGCAAACTGGTGCCCCTTATATAATAAATTCAAATTGCAGAAGTTCCCCCATCAGCCTCAAATTCTAAAACCTTGCTGAATATTTCTTTTAACAGTTTACACATATGTCTATCGATTATAGACGGTCTCACAATGCATTCATTGCAGAGCTGTTTGGGAAACGTTCCATAATGAGCTCCTCCACGGAGATGAGCATATTTCCTATCTCCCAAGTCCTTTTTCTAATTCAAACTCAGTCGGGGAAGTTTAACATGTAAATACGTTTACTTCAAGAGTTCGAGTTTTAGTCAGAAGGGGAGAAAAACACAATTAAGCTGAAACTTGATACAGAAGGCTCATAGTATGCTGACTGGAAAACTTCTAATGAGAAAGAAAGAAAGAAAGAAAGAAAGAAAGAAAGAAAGAAAGAAAGAAAGAAAGAAAGAAAGAGAGAGAGAGAGAGAAAGAGAGAAAGAGAGAGGGAGGGAGGGAGGGAGGGAGGGAGGGAGGGAGGGAGGGAGAGAAGGAGAGAAGGAGAGAAGGAGGGAGGGAAAGAAAACTGTGCTTCCCCCCCTTCTCGTTCACTGACTCTTGACTAAATAAGTACTGGATGTGGGCTGTTCACAGATTAAAATTTGCCAGTTCAGTGTGCAAGCTCCCCTGAGCTCACTACAGCTTGGACTCAGTCCTTTCACCTAATTCCATTACAGCTCAGAGAGACTGGATAAAAGGGAAGATGAATGATATTTAAAATTAGTATTTCCCTACCCAGGGCTAATCTACAAATCAGATATTATCAATTTTTTTTATCCCATTTCCAAGTCGAATAATTTCAGAGACTTGATCCTGACCGCCTATAAAACAGAACCCACCCCCCCCCCCCCCCCCCCCCCCCCCCCGTGAGCTAGAGTCACAGCTGTGGCTTGCTCTCACCCCCAAACAGATTCATTCATTTGGACTTAGATTTCAGCCTAGACAGACTCTCATGGAAGGAGAGGGTGGGAGCCNATCCCATTTCCAAGTCGAATAATTTCAGAGACTTGATCCTGACCGCCTATAAAACAGAACCCACCCCCACCCCACCCACCCCCCCACCCCCGTGAGCTAGAGTCACAGCTGTGGCTTGCTCTCACCCCCAAACAGATTCATTCATTTGGACTTAGATTTCAGCCTAGACAGACTCTCATGGAAGGAGAGGGTGGGAGCCTGAGCTTGGCAGCCTCTGAAGACCTTGAAGAATTGGACCTCAATGCCTCGGCATGTCTTTGTGTAACATACAATAGGAACTTGTGAAGATCCTTTCTTACTGGCCATTTAGTTTTCCTCTCTTGAAAGACATTCTTTAGTAATGTGGGCCACTTAGAATCTTAAACATCGAGCAGGCTGTTACAATGATGCCATTCAGGACTGTGCGGGAGGCAGGCTCTGTGGGATCATAAACAGGAACTGGGACGCTTAGGCACGTTCCCAAGGACTCAGCCGCCAGACACTGGACGCAGGGCAGTCACTGCTTCCGGGCCAGGAGACGACAGGGACACTCTAGGGAGAGAGACACTGAGAATAACCTGTCCTTTGTGGTTTTCCTTTCTATTTGTCAGAAAAAGCCACACTGATATATATTTAAGAAAATATATAGAAGGTATAAATATGGCTTTATTGGAGGGGGTTACAAAGTATAATACAGAGAGTGGTAATCTAATCTGTTATTTCGTTAGCAAAATAAACAAGAAGGAAGTAAGCATTTTAACAAAGGTCTAAGTTTAACTTCCAGATGTCAGACCCTTGAGGTCTCTACACTCCTATTATTCGAAGGCAATCATATTTTTAAATCTTATATTTTATGGACTTGTCTGAACCCATTTCTCTTGAAATAAAATAATCTAGGAAAAACAAATGGGGGGTCTCAATGAAAACAAATTCAAAATGCACTATAACAGCCTACATGCCCTCTCATCAGTGAGTCTACACAGAAGTTCTCAGTGACATTTAAACTCCCCCGGGGACAATAAAGCAAAGTGTATTGATACTATCTGAAACCAATGTATTGTAGGTCACATTAGTGTCACTATTTAGAGCATGCTGTCCCCAGAGGACACTCTTGTCATGAAGCATTACCAAACAAACTAGAAGAGGGGCTAGTGAACCAATATTTCAGCCATGGAGAATCACGGCCTTCCTTCTCGCAGAATCAAAGCAAGCGGAATAACCCTTTTCTCTAGCAAAGATGCTCCACCGAAAGCCCTTTCTTATGACTTCAGTGGAATGATGGCCACTGAAAAGCACTGGCAGACACTTTAGAACTTCACTTAAACCTATAACCGTGGCAGCTTACTTGACTTGTGAGCTCTCTTAACAAGGCAATGAAAACCAGCCTTGGGATTCCTACATTTTCATTCATTCATTCATTCATTCATTCATTCATAGAAAAGTAGGGGCCCCAAACACAACACACACGGAAACATGCTCAGGCTTGCAGTTCTGGAAAGCTCCTCTCTAGGGCTGAGGCAGGCCAGAGAGATGCTTTCCACGTGTCCGCAGTGTCACCAAGGACAACGTACAGGACTTCGGTGCATCTGAAGTTGCTGCCCCAGACAGAAGTGGCGTTCCCTCTGTTACATGACTCTATCAAGGCCAAGGACGTCAGTTTTAGTCTCATGGGAGAATGTGTTCTGTTCATTTGCTGTTGGTCACGGAGCAGAGACTGCGGTTAACAGTAAGGACCCTAAATTCTGGACAACAATGGTCTCTGTTTCTTCTGCCCTCTGCAAAATGCTCTCACAACCTCAGTGCAAATGTTGACTTCCTACAGGGTACCAACTATCAGCAGCAGCAGCACATTACACCAAGACATAAAGGATGCAGTGTAAGTGCTATCCCCAGTCCTAGCCTTCTGTGTGCTATCAAACCCAGCATTGATGTCTCTGGTTCTCAGCTTCTCATCTAACAATGAATGCACCAGAGCCCTCAACCATGACACAGTCACAGGAAGGGGAGGGCAGGTTAAATATTGAATTTGTAGATCTCTCTGTGTGTATGTGTGTTTATATATGCGCAGGTTCACATTCTTGTGGGTGTCTGCATGTAGAGGCCAGAGGTCAACTTCAAGCGTCTTTTCTCAGACACTTTGTGCCACCATGCTTGTTTTTCCCCCATAGGATCATTAGTCCTTATGCTTATATGACGTACACTCTTTGCCAAGCTCTTAAAGAAGCCCTTTTCTCAAAAAGAAAAATGATTATTAACTCGTGACTCTTAAAATGTGTTCAAGTAGAGACAAGCCTAGGAAAAGACCCAACCTTGTAAGTATAAAGGTCCATCTTATGCTAGTTATTCTGCTCTGGAAAAAAGCTATGGGAGAAAGGGGCTGAAGAGATGGCTCAATGGTTAAGTGCACTTACTGCTCTGCTTTTCCAGAGGACCTGAGTTCAAATCCTAGCACCTACATCAAATAGCTCACAAGCACCTGTAACTCTTGCTCCAGAGGACCTGACCTCCACAGGTATTTGTACATAGATGCATACAATTCCACACAGACAGGCAGGCAGACACATAGACAGACAGAGTATAGCCTTAGATGTTTCAAAACCTACTTTAATAAGGGTTCCTAAATGTTTCAACCTCCTGTCTAGCCCATCAACCAAAAGTAGGTGAAAAGAAAGGTTAAGAGGAAATGGGCATTGTGGATCTGTTTAGAAGTAGTTCTTTGGGGTGATTCCAATCTTCATTGTCAGTACATCAACAATACAATTCAAAATACCAAACACAAATCAGTAGTAGTGGCTCCATCCAGAATAAACCATAAGGCTCCCTACCACACGTCCTCAGAAGCAGCAAGCAGCAGCAGAAACACCGCAAGAAGTTCTTTGGCACGTTTCTCTATGAAGTCATCAGAGAAGATCAGCAAAGATCAGTGAAGAGCAGCCAAGCATTGCAAGGTATTCCAGTACAAGAACATCATCAGTAGTGAAGCATCGCAGGAGGGCACTCTCACTCTCTGTAAGGTTATGCTTATAGTCTTTCTAAGCACCATACACCCTCTCCGTCAAAACATCCACATGTCCTTTCACAAGACAGCTTCCAGAGAAACATCACATGACACTGACTCTCCTAAGAAACTAAAAATGTCCATTTCACAGACAGACTGACACACACACACACACACACACACACACACACACACACAAATAAAAAGTAAAACTACTAGCTCTTTGCAGTCATTTTTTTGTTTGTTTCCAAGATGGTGTCTTTAAGCTTTTTAAAATATGATGAATGCCCGCTATCACTGAGTAAGTCAGGGCAGGAACACAAGAAGAACCTGAGGAACTTGCTCACTGGCTTACTCCCCACGGTTTGCTCAGCCTTCTTCCTTAGACAACCCAGGACCACCAGTTCAAAATTGGTGATGCCCACAGTAGGTTGGGCTCTCCCACATTGATTATCAATCAAGAATATGCACCAAAGCCAATCTGATAGGGACATTTTCTCAACTGAGTTTCCCTCTTCTAAAATGACTCTAGCTTTGGTCAAGTTGACACACAACACTTTGCAGCATGGTGGAGACAGAATAAATGTTGAAATATCAGCTGGTGAAGGTACACGTTTAAAGCAGGCCAGCCATAGATCTGCAGCCCTGCGGGGTGTGCACTTTCAGAATGGTGAAGCAAATAAACTGTCCACACACAGATAACTCCTCAGAGGTGATAGACATGGGCCCAAGGCTTCACACAAGTGGGTGCAGCCTGGCCTGCAGCACACCTATAATTTCTAGATGGACTAATAGCACCGATGGCCAGTGATGATAGATATCTCCAAGCCACCTGCAGCTGGTCAGGACTGTGCAATTTGTGTAATGTCAGATGTATCCCAGAAGGCACACATTGTAGCAGAGTAAGGTTGGCTGAAGAGGGTATTCTGATAGTTTCCAGTGATTCCAGGAGGATGCTGGAGACTGAGCATGACCGACACCATTGTGAGGTTAGGGGTGGGATAAGATTTCCAGTCCTGAAAAACTGTCATGGCCCTCAGCCACAGAGACCAATGATAAGGCTGTTACTTATAGGTGGCAGACACTGCTGGTGTCCCACGCTGTCTAAGTGAGGCAGGAAAAATGGCCAGAGCAAGCCGGACAGATTTAGAGAGCTCACCAGAGGAGAAGGGAAGGATCTGGTGAGACACACACAAAAGGGATTGAGTCATGGCTACCATGAGTAAAATTAATTAATTAAAATTAATTAATTAAAATTCTCAGTAAGTCTCCAGTTTGTGTATCATCCAACAGCTGCTCACAACACACAAAAGGGATTGAGTCATGGCTACCATGAGTAAAATTCTCAGTAAGTCTCCAGTTTGTGTATCATCATCCAACAGCTGCTCATTTGAGGACTGGATTTTAAGATGATGTTAACTGAGGCATGGCTTGACTCTTCAGAGGCTCATCATGGGTTTGCATACACTACCCAGGGCCAGTCCCTCTTGGGAGACTAACTGAAGAGGTCAGCTCAGGGCATTTGGAAAATTCCACCAGACCACAGCACATAAAGACCACTCCCTTCCTGGAAGAGAGAGGAGGTTGATGGTAGGCACCCCTCCCTTCCAGGATTACATTCCCCAGGCAAACCGCAGAGCAGACAGACTGTTGGCCACCTACAGACAAGGGAAGTCCTTGTCACCCTTATTCCCTAAGGACAAATCAATTTAAAAGTCACACTGTTCTGCCAATCACATTGTGCCTAGTTGCTGTTGCTCTATTCTACCCCTGAAGACTGTATAAAAACTTGCTGAATGGGCCACCCAGGGTTGCCACCACTCCTTCAGGTGCAGGAAGCACTGGAGTCTTCCTGCACCCTTCCTGCATCGGTCTCTGGCTCTGCATTGTTCACTCGGAGGGGGGGGGGGCACAATAGCTAAGGCCCATCAGACTCTTACATAATCACCTAGCCAGGAAGCAGATTGCAGGACCAGAGGAGAGAGAGTACCTTCCAGGAGCATCCACCTTCGTGTGACAACAGGATATTCCTCTCTTCCTGAGACCTGTGAACCTTGCACAGCCATTGGTGGACTTGGATTGGAGAAACTGGCCGGATCCTCAACATTCTCCCAGCAAAGAGGACAAGGACACCCACCATAAATGATTATACCTTAATGGCAACTTCTTTGGCTGAGCCTGGCTTGAGGCAGTAAAGATATCTACTCATTCTCTGGTTAGCCAGTGTCTAATCAGAATTTTGAGGGCAATATGAAAGAATAAATTACTAGGAATTTCCAACAGTCCAATTAAAAGACTTCTTAGCAAAAGTGAAAAATATCTGTCTGGGATAAGGCATCACCACTGAGCACACAGCTCTGACATCACTTACTATCTAAGGACAGCGATTTTAGACCTCTGAAGATGTAGCAGCATGACCTGGCAGTAGCATAGCCATGTGTGTTAAACCAGAGACATGCACTCTAGATTAACTACCTAGGAAGGAACAGGGAGTACCTTGAGAAATGACACCCCCTTTCCCACAGAGACGGAAATGCTAGCAGTCAATTGTATGAGGCACATGCTTGCAGAGATATAAGCGATTGTTAGAAGGCTACAGGAAAGGAAAGCTGACCTATGAGGGTGTCAGGAAGGGGCAAATCAAGAAACTCCACCTGTACTGTGTAGGGAATCATAGTGACAACCTGCCTGGTGGCAAAAATGGCCTGATATGCCTAAGGCTAGGACCAGACAAGATGTTTTTTTTTCTGAGGTCTCTGTCTGTCACGTCTAAGAGCCTCAGGTCATCATATCTTCAGCATCTTAGTGACCTGCCTAGATTTTGTTTGTTTACATTTCATTACTGGCAATGGCTTTTTATTGCTTTTGCACTCATTTGGCCATTTGGTTGGTTTCTGTTTTACTCTGCCACCCACTTGAGTGAGAACTATTTGATAAGAGGCTGACCCCAAGCCAAAATACAATTAGGTAATTGATTATCTAGGAAGGGGTGTGGATTAAATCTGGCTTTTACTCATAACAATCAGCAGAGAAGGGGGATGTTACAACATCAATGGCTTGCTTATTGATATTTAAATTCCTATTTAAATTGGAAATTGTGTTCTCCAAGGATGAAGTTCAGCAAAGAATAGAGACTTCCTTTGACTAAAATAAGAAAGGAAGGAAGTATTACAGCAGAGAGCACTTTTCTTGCTGTGCACTGCAGAGGATTTTCTTAGCAGCAATATGGAGAAGGAATTTTTTAAGCATGCTATCTTGGTCTCCTCTCCTGTTGCTGTGGTAAAAGTACCTTAAGGGAGAACTGGCTTCTGGGTCATAGCCCATCAGTGCAAGCAAGTCATGGTGGTGGGAACATTACATTCAAAACCAAGAGTAGAGACCAATATGTTAATGCTAGTGTTCGGTTCACTTTCTCCTTTTTATTTAGGCCATGAAATAGTGCCACCCACATTCAGGTTGGGTCTTCCTACCTCTCTTAACCCATATGCTCCCCAAGGGTTCATATATTGGAGTGTTTGGTTACCAGGGGGTACAACTGTTTGAAAAGATTAGAAGGAATGGGAGGTGTGACCTTATTTGGGTAGGTGTGGCCTTGTCGGAGCAAATGTGTCAATGGATGTGGGCCTTGAGTTTCAAAGGCCCATACCAGGCTCAGTCTCTGTGTCTCTGTGTCTCTGTGTCTCTGTGTCTCTGTGTCTCTGTGTCTCTGTGTCTCTGTCTCTGTCTGTCTCTCTCTCTCTCTCTCTCTCTCTCTCTCTCTCTCTCTCTCTCTTTCTCTGCTTACAGATCAGCATGTAACTCTTAGCTACTACACCCAGGACCACACTGCTACTGTGCTCCCTGCCATGATAATAATAGTCTAAGCCTCTGAAACTGTAAGCAAGTCCCCAATTAAATATAAGAGTTGCATTGATCATGGTCTCTCTGCAACAATAGAACGTGACTAAGAGATTGAGAACGGCATTGACTTCACAGGTAATTCTGCAGTGTCAAGTTAGCATAACTAACTATTTCAACTACACCCCTTGTCAACTTGACACCCAAACACAACAATTTTAAATCACAAAGCCCTTGTCTCTACAGATAAATGGCTATACTATAATATAATATAAAATAAAATAAACCCAATTTTAAAAGTCCCCATATTCATGAATAGTTCCAGTATTTCAAAAGACTAAGGTCTCCTAACTGTAAGCTCCTATAAAATAAAAAAGAAACAAAAAATTATTTGCACACTTCTAACACATAATAGTACAGAATAAATACTCTTATTCCATAAGGAAAGAATGATCTCACTAAAGCAAAATCAACATGGAAGATAAAAATTCCTTCAGCTCCATGTCTCACATCTTGGGCTCCTGCTGAAATTGTCAAGGTTCCAATGGCTTGGTAAGCCCCACTCTTCAAACTCCTCTATCACACAGTGTACACAGCTTCTCTCCTAAGCTTACTTTGCTCATGCCTGTGGCCCTCCTTTAGGGATGGCCTATGGCATATTTACTACCCTTGAGGTTTCCATGCAGCTGAGGTTTAACTCACAGCTTTACACAATGACTCTCAAGATCCCTCCACAGTGTCCAGTCTCATCTCTGCTCTATGATCCCTAATTTTTTTTTAACTTTAATGCCTTTAAAACAGTATCATGTGGACAATGCTACTAAGTCCTGCTGTCAGCTTAAGATGTAGCCCAGTCCCTTGAACCACTTCTGAATTCGTTTCTGTGAACTGACCCCAAGAAACCACTTTCATGGAGCACAGTGGCTTGATTCTTCTTAATGGTGCTAATTTTTAATAGTCATAGTTTCTTTGTTATCTATACTCTATTTGGTTAAAACTTTAAGCTTGCCCATACACACATCCCTTCATCAAACAAATCAGTCTGCTATCTCTCAGTTCACCTTCATCCAAGTTCTCAGAGTAGAGGCAGAATAAAGCCAGAATCTTGCCCAAAATACCATAAAGGGGATCTGTAGCCCATTTTCTAACAGAGTCCTTGTTCCTCTTTTTTGAAACTCTTGCACTGTCCTCTTTTCACTTAGCAATGTTGTCTTGTAAACTCCTACTGGAATAGCTCCTTAAGCTCTGCATCCAGCATTAAATGGATTTTCTAGCCTGGAGCTCCAACTCTTCCACATTCCTCCCACAAAAGAGTTTCAAAGGACTAAATGACATACAGTCAGGTTTATTACATTGATGGTCCTGCTTCTTGGTACCAATTTCAGTCTTAACTTTATTTTCCATTTCTGTGATAAAATACCCTGACCGAAAAAATCTTAAGGGATAGAGTTTCTGGATTAAAATCCGCCATTACAGTCAACTCAAGGCAGCAGGAACTTGTGGCAGTTAGTCATGTTACATTCAAAGTCGAGAGCAGAAAGCAATGAATTAAAGCAACATAGTACTCAGCATTCTCTCACCTCACTCAGTCCATACACAAGCCCAAATTTAGGGTGGGTTTTCCCACCTCAATGATCCCAATCAATAAAATTCTTTATAGGCATGTCCAATGCCCAACCTAACCTTGACATTGAGGTGCCTTCATGGGTGATTCTACATTTTGTTAAGTCAACAGTCAAACTAAACCACCCCACATATCATGCATGTGCAAAAGAGAGGGAAAGTGAGGACAGACTGTGTGGTTGCCTCACAGCAAACATTTCTCTATATAAAAAACAAAAAACAAACAAGCAAACAAAATAGGTTTCTATAATGGGCATTTGACTTTGGAAACAAACTGAAGAAATAAAAATTTCCTCCTCAAAATGTTTTGGTTTTATAAAACTAAAGGTATCTGTAAGGCATAATGGGTGCTACTGTCTCAGAGAGTACATGTGACAGATGGAAATCCATGTGGTCTTGAGCTGTCCTCACAGGCAGCCTCAAACAGCCAGGGTACAGGACAACTCCAACACTTCATTGTTTTCTCTAGCTGAGCATTGATGTCTTTATGCCTTCCTCTCCTGCTTTGATTCTCCTTCTTTTTATCCTTCATATTTCTGTTCCCTTGGATAATATAATCTACCTTCATTAATTTTCTTCAAAGTGTCCTTATCCCTAATGCTTCAGACTTTCAGGAAGCTGATACCTCTTAAAACTATATAAAGTCATCTACATCAGTGCTGCTCCATTTATTCACTGCCTGGAACAGCTCCTTGTCTTCCTGTAGTTCAAGGTACAGATACCTTTAAAAGGGATGACCCTACCTTTCCTTACTATTGGACCTTGATGGCCAATCACAGCCCTCTCTCTCCCTAGGCTCTCAGCCAGGTTCATTTGGGACTGAAGGTTTGATCAGGCCACTCTTGCCTTTCACTTTCATGTTCTATTTGCAGATACTGAACTCACCTAAGCAGGCACTGACTGGACCTTCCCTCGACCACAGGCTACATTTCTCACCCAAAATCCAGTACGTGACACAGAAACTCCAACCCCTGCTCTTTATAAAAGACAGAAGCCAAGAACCTAGGATAGAGCCACAGTGTTAACTATAAGCAGAAAAACAAGCTGGGAGAAACAGCAGATAGCTGAACCAGTTACTCCCCCATCGCTGTTGACTCTATGAGCTACACAAGAGTCCTGCTTAATACCCATGACATGGGGGCTCTTCTGAACCCTGACACAGGAAGATTCTCAGCAGCATCACCACACTCTGCTTTCTCCTCACTCTGTCTACTCTCAGGCATTATGCTAAGCACAGTTGCTCAAGTCTTTGTGCCCTGTTGCGTGTTCACTACTCACAATTTACAGAGTGGGAAGCAGGGTCCAGACAGAAGTCATCAGTCCTTCCCATCGCCAGTGAGACAAGGGTGGACTCTGAGGAAAGACTGCCATCCCTTCTTGGCTCAGTTTAACTCAACCACAAAAACACGCTTCTTCAATCATAAGCGCTATTTTATCTCTGGCTTTTTCTCCGTCTACACCACTTACCTCTCTGATCTCAAATGAACGTGTTCCTCCTGATAATCTGCTAATCTCTTGTGCTACACCTCTGCAGCACAAGCACTGCCGCTTTCGAGTGCTAGACTCTTCTGCTGCTGCCCAGCATTCTAAATCAGTCACCAAGTTTGTCCAAGCTTCCCTTTGTACTTTCTTTGCATTCATGCCCATATTTTCTTTCCAAACCCCAGTTCTTATTACCTGTGCCAGTCACTTCCACTAGGAATAAATCAAGACGTTTTTTTCAAGTGTTGAACAACTCCCTCCATTTCTGCTAGAAATTCTAACGGTGATAAGATGGCTTTTCTGTCTCTGCCTCCTGACTAACTGCCATTACCACAAAGCTGCCATTCATGAGCATGCGTGTAGGAGTACATCCTTTCTTCCCAAGCCTTGACATCGAGCTCAGGCAAGGCATCACTACAGATGACACAAGCTAGAAACCTTTGGGCATAAAGTCCTCACCTGGTTGTTTGCATGAGTTCATTCATCCCAGCTAGAAACACAAAGACCATGGCAGGATGACAGCCACCATCCAAAATATCTTCGAAAATGTAAGCTGGGTGAGCCATCCGTTCATCTATCTGTGGTGTCTTCTAACGTAATAGAACTGATGTTCACACCCTGGGTGCTTAGAAGGGATCATATTTGAGCACAGTCAGCCTTGATTCTGGGAGCCCATGAGTATAAGCCTCAAGTCTTAAGTTAAACGTAAAGATGCAAGGTAAACTCACAAAACTCCATGACATAAGCCTCTCATGGAGGAGCAGGCATGATGAGCTTCACAAGCTACACTGACCATTTGGCCATATCCGCTCTTCTCCAAGTTCCTTGTTCTGGTTTCCCACGAGACTAATAAACCAGTACATAGAGGATACTTCTTAATCATATGCTGTCTAAAAAAGGCCAATGACCACAGACAGACAATAAGTCCCTGAAGTTCGGGAAGACATCTGCTTGGTTTTCTACAGTTCCTTCCAAATCCTGTTGTTATAGCCAACTGATGATTTAAAAATAAACAGCAGATCTTCACATTTTTTATATAGATTTCATCACATTATTTTGCATTTAAAAATCTCTTATTGTCCTTTCCAGGGTAGAATTCTTAGCTGCACCGAGTTTGGATTTGACTCATGTTAGGGATATGTGCACTTCTATTGGGATTAATTCTACCAGTATTCATCCATTTATGGGAGTGTGCTTATAATCCAATCTAATCACTTTTAAACAGATTAAATAATGTCCAAATTTCCTAAAATGGCCAAGAAGCCTCTCTGATAGTGACTTAAAAAAAAAAAACATCTTATGAGTGTATATCTGTGTGTAGATGTGTGGCTATGTCTGAGTGCAGGGCAGGCAGAGGCCAGATGAGGGCATGAGGTCTCTGGATCAGGGCTTAAAGATGGCTATGAGTTGCCTTATGTGAGTCCTGGGATCCAAACTCAGGACCTTGGGGAGAGTATTATCTGCTCTTAAGTGCTGAACCTTCTTGGATATATACACTGAATCCAAAGAGATTTCATACAGAGCCCAATTGCCCAGTAAGAACCAGCACTCTCTCATTCTTTTTCTCCACATCACAGAAGCCCACATCAGTTACTTCCTTTGAAGATCACAGGGTTTTTGTAAATGCGTTATTGTATCAAGAGTTACAAGAAGCACAGAAGTACTTTTAGAATCTGAGCCAAAGAAAAGCAGTGAGATGAACAAGAATGACAGCAGCAAACATGCCACAGTGGACAGGGGCACACCCACCAGGCCTCCACTGTAGTCAGAGAACTACAGGCAACTTATGTAAGAAAGCAGGAAGAGGGAGAGGTGGTCATTCTCAGGAAAGAGCACACCAATTGGTTGTCTAGTGCCAGACTGTCCACACTGAAAACATACATAAAACACACACTAGTAACATACAGACCAAGCAGGTTATATTTAGGAACATATGTATATACATATATACATGTAATAACAATTAGTAAAAAGGTAGGCCTTGGATTTGAAGGAGAGTGCAAAGAGGTATAGAGGAAAGTTTGGAGGAAAGAAAGGAAAGGGGAAACTTGTAATTATATGATAACTTATACAATAATCTCAGGGGACATTTCCCTTGGCCAATGCCTCTGCACTGACCAAACCATCCTGTGCTGAGCTGTGAATGGCAGTGTTCAGATTCTGTAAACCATTGGGATCAAGCATAGACCATTGTGTCTTCCTTTAACTAGAACAAAACCTTCTGGGATGCAGTAGAGTGAACCTTGGACTCAAACAATTCCATTTAACTGATGAAGAGGATGCCACAGATGTTGAGATCAAACGCTGGCACTGTGTTCTTGTTTCCCTGGGGATAGGACCTGTCTCTTCTTCTGGTGATCACTTTGAGGGTACTGCAGAGATAGATTTCTCCATGAACAGCAGTTTGTGCTTTCCAGTGAGGAGGGTCACTGATGTGTGCAGGCCAAGAACAGGACCTCAAGATTTGGTTTTGGCTCTAGGTTGGACCAGGCAGAAAACTACAAAGGATAGTTCACTCTCAAACTTTCTCCAAGACTCAGTCGCTTCAGCTCCTTCAACTCCTGACAGCTTCAATAAAATCCATTAAATATCTGAAGTCTACAGTAACTTTTCTTCTTCTTCCTTTGAAAACTGAAAGGCTTTTCTCTGAAAGGAGAAATGTCTAAAATGATCCAAGTGTTTGGAAAGGAGAGTAGACAGCCACACTCCCCTCCGCCATGTCTGGGGCCATACTGGTCCTACACTCTTCTTTTCTCTCCCAGCTCCTTGTAGGCTTTGAAGAACTAAGAGCTTTGCAGAGGATTTGATTGATTTAAGGCACCAAATGGAGGGTTCTCTCTCAGCATAACCATCTGCTAAGCCTGCAGATTCCCCCAGGCAGCTGCTCGTAGCAAATGCGACATAACACCTCCAGGCAAATCGTGTGACCTAGATGGCAGTAGACTGGCTGTTCTTGAACCACTCTGTACGGTGAAGGTTTTAATCTTGGCAGCCAAAAATATAGCTCCTGGATTGCTTCACTATAAGACCATTTTCCTATTTGTCAAATACAAGGGGTGGCCTTCCTTTGATAAAAACCCACTCTTTCCTTCTGGAAAGAATATGGCACAGTGCATGGCAGCCTTCCTTTGCCCTTTGCTGCTACTCAATACGATCTATTTAAACAGGCATTTACAGAATTTCTTTGACCCACTATACACACATCTCCACTTACATGATAAAAAAGAAACAAAATACTCTATATTTTTTCACCCTTCCTGTGTTCATCTTTAGATATTTTAAAAATCCATTCTTAGAACAATGAGCAGTCCTTGGCAATGAGCAATGCTGAGCCTCTACTAGGGGAAGGGTATTTTATGGAACCAGTTATCTGGCTAGCGTGCTAATGAATGCCTTCTGCAGGCTTCCTCGGATGGAGCGCTGGTTCAAACAGCAGATGCACACAAACACGGCTCAAAGGTCAGAAAATGGCAAGAAAAGCCTCTGAATAGACACACGCAGATTGCTTATTGCTAAATGTCTCCTTCCTACTCCCCCACCCCACCCAACCCCACCCCACCCCCGCAGCCTCAGCCAGGTGGAGCAAAAAATCTAATGCAAGCAGTTCCAATTGAGAAGCTCGCCAGCCAGGATGTTTTAAAATGTTGCTGAACGATTAAACACAAATCCTTAAATGGAGAGAGCTGGTTTTTATTAAATATCCCAGAGCTGCGCCGTCTTCCCACACTTGTGCCCATGTCTGGCTGCTGGCTGATAAACGTGGTGGCTTTAAGATATGACTTATTAGCATGCCTGTATATTTCTACCTCACGCAGTCACCAAGGGGCGATTGCTATCTCTTAATTGAATTCTGTGCCGGCAACTGTGTCTTTGTGTGCTTGCCATTACAATTTCAAGGACGGTAACTTCATTTCCTATTTACAATAATAATGATAAAAATACAAAGTTGTGTATTTATGAACTCTTGTGTGTTGGTGCGTGTGTGTGTGTGTGTGTGTGTGTGTGTGTGTGTGTGTGTGTGTAGGGTCACTTGAAGCCATTAAACATCACAGAAAGACACGATTTAATAAGCTATATAGAAACACACAACTATAACCACTTGCCAATTTTCTGGCTGTAGCTGGTAAACCTACAGTATAGAAGCAGACATTTATTACTTTTTAACTTATTTTACAATAATATAATCCGATATGATGGGTAGAATTCTCAACGCAGCACAGCTAAGAATCTGCGAGTTTATAGACCTGTCTTTTTTTCCCTTAGCTTATGAGAGTCAGCCACAGAAACTTAGTCCTCTACAGATTTCAGAGTCCTAGTGTCTAAATCAGGCTTCACCTGTACTGAAGATCCAGGGAGGTAGATGCCTGCCTCGGGTCACAAGGCACCTTGCGGCTGTGTTGAGCACAGTGAGACTTGGGACTGGGGATGCCACCCAGCCCGGGGTTTATCTATCTCCCTGACCATCAAATTCCTATGTCCTCTTCTAGGAAAGCAATTATTTCTAAGACTCAAACTGCCCCATAAGGAGATGCTAAGTAACATACACAGGCCTGTGTCGGGTGACTGTTTGCACTAAGTAATCCAGACACTTCCCAGATGTTTGCTCCAGCCAATGACGCTGGCAGTGTCTGAAAGATGTGTTTCCTGGTCATCAAAGACAGTGGGCTACCTGCTCAAACATTGCAGAGGTATGGTGGGGGGGGGGGCTTGGTATGGAAACCCCTACACTCTGACATATGTACCAGGAGACTCTACTTCTGCGTGGACCCTTTCCCTCCAGAAACCCTAATGACAGAGGTAAGGTATATTGTAGCTCTTGTTGCCAAACATGCCATGACTATTTCCTGAGTTTGCTACTGCTCTGGGATATGTGAATTAAAAGGGAAACACAGGTCTAGTAAAATGGCTCAGTAGGAAAAGGTGCTTGCTGCCAAACCTGAGGAGCTGAGTTTGATCCCGGGGATCTCCACAGTTGAAGAAAAGGGTGATTCTCTCAAGATATCCTCTTTCCACTACATGTGTGCCCTGACATGTGCACTCATGTATACACATACGCAAACAAATGTAAGAAAACCTGCTCTGCAAACAGAACACTAGAGGATAAAACATAATAAAAAATAATTAGTGGGACTCACGAACATATTGCTTAAGGAGTCTAATTTGTCTGTGATGTGTCCCGGCTTGCAGTAGCTGCTGCTCCTGTGCCTGGCTCAACATGGGTCCCACTGCTCTCTGCTCCACAGAGGACAGCTCTGGGAGTCTGGGCAGAGCTGGGACCACAATAAGCCATATTCTCCTCCTCCAGTAAAGTGCTTAAGAGAGAATCCTTCACAGAACCTCCGACTTCCTCAGGACACAAAGCAACTGAAAATCTCAAGCCACTGCAGTAGAGAATGCTTTAAGGTATTAGGGGAAATGCAACCTGTTTTTTCTCAAGTCAGTCCAAATAGAGATTACAGTCGACTTCATAATACATTGGCTTTTTCAAACTAGAAAAACGAGAAAGACATCCTTCTGACAAAATAAATAAAATAAAAACTGAGCTTACAGTCAAGTCCACTGAGTGCCGGGGTGGGGTGGTAAGGAAGATGGGAATATGAAAATAACATTAGAAATGGAAAGTGGGTTTGCAAGGAATTGAAAGGAGATGGATTACATCTGAAGTACCGAAAAGAATGGCAGAGCTTATGGAAAGATAGCACCAATGACTTTACTGCCCTGGAATTTAAAAACTGAACAAGTGACAGGGGCCAGGAATGCTCAACCTGTGAAGTTATAAGCAGAACAACGACTCAGGGATGCAGAAAGCTCGGGCGTGTTGGGGTGTGCCGGTGAGGTGGTTTGTCTGAGGTGTTGAAACAGACAAAGAAAATGAGCCTTGAAAACAGAGTGAGCCACATGGTGCAGGGTGAGGCTGGGAGGCAGGATCACACCCACACCTGAGAATAAATTTTCAGCCACGGTAAGGGTTAATTAAGTCTTCAGAGAGGGATCTGGAGTCACACTGGGCTCAACCAAGCCACCTCTGCCTGGTTTCACTTTCCTCCTACAACTAAGGCAATAACCCTGACATAGATGCAGAAAAGTGTGTGTGTGTGTGTGTGTGTGTGTGTGGTGTGTGGTGTGTGTGTGTGTTTGTGTGTGTGTGTGTGTGTGTGTGTGTGTGTGTGTGTGTGGTGGGGAGGGACATTCTCAAGTGTCTATGATCCCAGACCAGTCACAGACCCATTTGTTAAAGACACTTAGTCAAGAATAATAATACAGTTGGGGTGTTGACCATTCCTGCAGGAATGGGAGAGGGGGAAGTGTCTGAGCAAAGGTTGAAGACACCATTTGGGGCTCAAGCTTAGGTGGTTCTAGAGGGCTAAAGAGGAGAGACACGTGTGGTGTCTTAGAGAACCCCAGAGCAAGGCAGTCAGCACTGTCTCCATACAG
>CACVCL010029603.1:0-66935 GCA_902729485.2 Mus minutoides | reverse complement strand
TCCTGTGATGTGGACAAAGAGGTCTCCATCCTGTGACATGAACAAAGAGGTCTCCGTCCTGTGACGTGGACAAAGAGGTCTCCATCCTGTGACGTGGACAGTGTCTGTTTTTACATAGCTTGCTGCTTAGTGCTTAATTTTTACTGTCTTAAATTTTATCAAACAGAAAAGTTGAAATGATTTCTGCTTATAATTAAAGCAAGAAAACCTTCTTTAGTGCTGTAAGCAGCAGAAGCCAGAGGAATTCTTCTAATCAATGAGAATTTGGAATGAAACAGAAAACAGCAAGGTCTATTAAATATTTGAAAAGAATTTCCAGAGCCCATGTCCTACAATCTCGACACTACAAATACTATATCTATAACCAAGGTCTGTGCTCTGTATAAACCAGAACACCAATCACAGATTATCCTGCTACTCTGAGCAAGTAGCCAAACTTGAGACAAAGTCTAAGAACAAATTACTTGAATTGCCAAGGACAGGTAATAGCCATGTATAGTATGGCTTCATTTCCTTCCAGGAGACAGAAAGACAAAATGTGGGAAATTTGAGGATGACAACAGTAAAATATGACCTGGACAATTCCTTCCCAATGTCATTATGACAGAGAAAAGCAATTTGGCATACAGACCCACCCAAGTGGGTTTTAGGGGGACTGGAATTCCTCTAACCAGTTTGCAAGTGCACCCTGTGGTGCCTGATTCTGTGATGTATAGTTCCAATCTTGGAGCCCTGGGCTGTCTCTGAGGAGTAGCAGAAATGCAGGACTTTTTATTCACTCTCATTATATGTATAGGTCTCATAGATAAAAACTGGTTTCACTTACAGATGGGCAGGAAACTATTCAACAATCTAATTGTATTTTTGACAAAAAAATATATAGCAGTATATACTAACCTAACAAAAATAAGGACATTAATTTTTAATTCCATCTTTTTAAGTTAGAGACCTCGAGGGAATTATTTCAAATTGAAAGTCTTGGGCAGGAATTGAAATTTTCAATTTCTAGTTATTGCTTTAGGGTATTAAGATTGCACTGAAATGGGAATGAATGTGTGTATGTGTTAAAGTGTAGAGGTCAGTACAAGAGCAGGGAGAAATAGTCATATAATGAAAAACATGTTTAATATATGCAGATCAAGTAAAGTCTTGGTACCATTTTTGTTTGTTTGTTTGTTTGTTTATCAAGTAACTGGCATTAAATGTGGTGAAGATTTTGAATCCAAAACAATAAGACAAATTTTATACTATATAGCCCAATTGTCTAATCTGGCTAAAGTAGAAGATGCAACTGAAGAAATAATATAGCTAATGGTTGCAGACATTATAGATACCACAGTGATCAACCAACTGCAGGACATGGTATGTGCCACAGGCTTATGAATGAGTAACAACAGCCTCAAGATTCCATAGAAGGTTGACTACTGTGGCCCAATGGCTAATGCTGAAATGTCTAGTCCTTGCCCTATAGCACCCAACTGCCTCTAGAGACTTCTAGAATACAACGTGTCTCAGTTGTTTTTGTCAACCATATTGAAAGCCAGTGTTTTGTGATTTATTTCTGTGATGACTTTATATAAATTATAACTGATATTTGAATTTTAATAGAGGCTCTACACACTATGAGGAACATGAAGTCAGAAGTTTGTGAACAGAAAGGAAGTGCCTGTGCCATCCTGGGGCTAAGCTACTGGCACAGAGATAGATGCCTATGTCTTCTTGATGTGTGGATTGGCTCTTCAACATGGAGAAGGAGCCATCAGGCATCACTGCAGAGAACTGGACATTCCAGATTTGTTGGATATAAACTCACCCTGGAAATTCACCAGAAACACTGGGCTTCGCCTTGTGTTCTGTCAGTGGCAATAAAGTCCAGTATGACCAGAAATTGGGTCACACTTAATAAGTACATCTTGTCCCCTCTTTGTAACTCTGTACATGGGATATTGGGAGACTTCAGTACTAGTGAGGTCTGTGAAAACATAAGCGGTGAACAGAATAAGGAATATAGTAACAGTGCATTAAACATACAAACACACACACACACACACACACACACACACACAGAGAGAGAGAAGTTGATGTTCTAATGACTCACCTGTGCCAAGGAGATAGACAATCACCCAACAGAAGAACCTTATAACCTAAATCCTGTGGCAGAGTGAGTACAGGTTTAAAATTCAGTGAATGTCAACCCTACCGAGTAAGAGCAGATGAAGACTGTGGTGGTCCATCTCCTCACATGCAAGTTCCCACTGTGACTTTACTTCCAACATCAGGAACACACAACTTGCATTATCAGTAATTAGATGGCTGACTTAAACATTTATACATTTCTTTTAACAAGAACCAATGGATGGGGCTTAATTTTCAGCCTCAATGCTACCTGGACAGAGATTTCATATCCTTTTAAAAGGAAATAAGAAAGGAGTATATATATTGACCTTTAGATATGACCTTTAAACACAACCTCTTTAGTCTATTCCAAGGTTTCAGGAATATCCCAGATTCTTGAACTACATTATAGGTTTACACACATTTGCATTAAAGAACAGGCCATATGTTAATAGGAAATTCCTATGCCAACTGACAGGTTGGTTGGATTGCACACACAAATGCATCCAGACTTGTTTAATAAGTAAATGTTCCTCTATGAATCCATCAATTCTCATGTATTCTGAATCACAGACTAGGTAACTGGAAGTATATAAAACATTCAGAGTTAGGAAAAGACATGAAAGACACATCAAAGACATGTGCTACATTGGCCAGACAAAAGCAACAGAACAAAAACACTCTTTATTTACTACTTAATAGCAATTTAGTTGAAGTAGAATGAGTATTCTAACTTTGAATAGATTAATAGGTCACATTAATCATGAGTTAATCCTGCCTGGTGAGACTCCAACACCATAGGGGCTCATGAGGAAAAGATAGAAGCAAAAGATAAAACCATGAATATGTAGGAGGAAGATTTCTATCACATTCATGACAGAAACATCCTAATTAAAGTCACAGCTCACTTGAGAAGAAAGGAAAATTCAGAAAAGGATCCTGGGTACCAAAGCAGGCTTGAGACAGGTATGAGTCCAGTCTCAGTCCAGGAGAACCCATTTTGTGCTAGGAGGTATCAAATCAACTTACCCAGGCTATAAGCATTTTCAGATTGTACTTGATAGTGAAACCTTTGTATACAATTTAGAAATAATTAAAATAAGTATCACTGTACTTGGAAGGTCACTGAAGTGAAACAGTGAGGTGGTGACATAAATACAAAGGTGCCTACAGACCAAAAGGGTGTTTTGCTTCTGTATTCTGTATCTAATTATTTTCCCACATGTTGAGCACCAGAGGGCAGCTGAAAATAGAGGTTGTAAAAGATAATTTGGAGTAAGCGTTTATATGTTTCTTATTCTTATTAAAGATCCTAGAAGTTCAAGCTTATGATTCCTACCAGGAATGTCTGGGCACACTTTGATCCCTCTCCCTTGTAACTCCATCCTGTGCTCTGCACCAGAAAGCCAAAACCCTGGCTGCTAACTGACTCACTAGTCTACAACTTCTAACTTTGAATCTAGCTTTTTTTTCTCAGATCAGAATATCTGTGAACACATCTGTGATAAATGCTATCTTCCCATGATACTTAACAGGTTCCATATCATCACTGTGGTGAAAATTTAGTAGATGTATTAGTACCATAAGTGGTTTCAATGAAAGAAGACTCTAAGGATAGCATTCTGGGAATGTGTCTCTGGTCTATCTAAATTTCTTGTTGAAAAATCACCTAGAAGTCTTGAGATGCAGCCACTGAATGAAGCCTTGATCTTGCTCTGGCCATTGGGGAAAGAAGGCATAGCACCACACACCATAGTACACACATAGTACTCACCATAGTCCAAGGAGATATGTTTGATGAGAGTAAGGCTTCAGATCTGGCAGGGCAAAGTAGGAACCAAGGTGTTGGTTCATTAATCTAGTGAGTAGATATTCAATCATGTCTTTCCAATGACATGAGCTGAACTTCAGAGGGAGAGTGAAGTAGGATTGTGTGAAGGAGAGCAAGGAATCAATGCAGATTCAAATTACAAGCCATCTTTCATCCAGGAACAATTAGACTTAAGAAAAAGACTACCCAAGTCAGAATTAAAGAAACATCAGAGGAAAGAAAGCTACAGTGGAGACATCTGAGTACAAGGTCTGGACCAAACCTGCTTGAACTTACCAAAAGATGCCCCTCAGAAGAGACCTAAGGTGTATACTGTCCAGAATATTCACATCTCCAAGGGTCCAGTGTTGAGAACCCCAAAGTGCCACTGAGTTCCCAGGGACAGGGTGCCTCTTCTCTATATGTATCTTTATGTGCAGAGAGGAGGCAGCCCCAGAGCTCTGCGGTATAACTGCTGGCACTGAAGTATACAGATGTCTGGGAGGCAGAGGCCAATTCCACAGTGAAGGTGAAGTCTTCTGTGCACAATCTGGAGACACTGTACCGCTTAGAGACCTCTTCTTTGTCGATGATGCCAGAATCATGCGAATAGTAGAATACTCTTAGTTCCAACCACGGATCCTGCTGGTACCGAAGCATGGAGTCATGTTTCATATCCTGAGTACATTTGATTGTCACATGTTGTCCTGCCTTTAGGATCAATGATTTGGGAGTCTGAATGATACCAGCACTCACTGGACCTGTGGAAAAGGAGAACTTGTGAATGCTTCCACAATGATGGAAAGGTTTTGTTCAGTACCTTAGAATCCCACACCAAGACCTGCACAGAAGTCACCTGCCTGCAGGAAACAAAAATGCAGCACTGCAGAGTAAACTGAGGCTCATGGTCTAGATTCAGAATAGGAAAGAGCCCACTGACTGAATCTCTGTGCAGCAGAAAGAAAATGAGCTCTGAAGCAAATGACTGAGTTCTCAGTCTCCCTACCTGGACACCAGAGGCCACACTCCTTCCACCAGAAAACCATCTCCAAAATATATATCTATGCAATAGCTAAATAGAAGTCAATTGTCCAAATTGACTCAACTATCTCTTGACTTTTTTTGTAAAGCAGCCTGTGAGTCTATGAATATTATATCCCCACTGAGGTATAATTCCTCATTAGTATATTGGTCTAGAATTATAACAAAAACTCTGTGTTTCCTGGTGGCTTTTGATGCATGTATCTCACATTATCCATATCTGTTTGTTTAATTAATCACAATCCTATTGATATACTGTCCCTGCAATGAATCTCTCTCATACTCAGTTTTTAAGCCTAATGGGAAGACCCATCAGCCTTTAAGGAATTATTTGCTGTTTCTTGTCAATTTATAACAAACAGAACACCTGCCAACTCTAGCCAGAGAATCTTTATATATAAAGCCAATGAATTACTCCCCATGCTCCAGGTAAGACCTTATCAGAGAATCATACCATGCTGGTGATTGGCTTCTCATTATGGACTGTGATGGACACTCAGTATAACAGATTACCTCTTTGTTGACCTACCACATGTTCTCTCAAAATAACTTTTTGTAAATGACTGTTAGAGTCATTATAATGATAGAGTGTCATTATAAAATAATAGGAATAAAATATAAATTTGATAAGAATCAGTAACAAGCCGGGCGTGGTGGTGCACACCTTTAATCCCAGCACTTGGGAGGCAGAGGCAGGTGAATTTCTGATTTCGAGGCCAACCTAGGTCTACACAGAGAAACCCTGTCTCAAAAAAAAAAAAACCAGCAAAAGAAAAAAAAAAAGAATCAGTAATAAAGATAGGTTTGAAGGTGTGAGAAAGACTTGGGTGAGATGGCAGAATACTACACGGGAACAAGAGATATGATTTTATTTGAGACACAATCCATAGGTAATGTTTCTTTGCCCCAAACAGAAAAATAATTTAATGGGTATAGATGTAAGTTTTGTGCTTAAAAACTGTCCAAGCCAAATTAATTTATAAAATAAAAAATGTAAATCAGATATGGAGAAAGACATTACAAAGAATGAATTTCCTAAATTATATAAATGCCTATATCTCAGTAGGGTGGATATAAGATGACTATATATACATATACATTGCTCAAAAATCGTTATTCTACTAATAGATAATATCTTTCATGTTTGATTACATGTCAATAAAGTTTTTAAATGTCTGACTAGGGATACACGCTAAGTTCTCTAGTTCATGTGATGACTTGCCAATTACATGTGTTTCCAATTCTGTTGTTTCCAGTTCTTCAACTATAAAATGACAAGGCGACGGATGTCTATATCTGCCTTTGCACATAGATAATGATGATGGAGGCTGTCCCTCTAATCATAGATTAGAAAATGGACTCAAACATCTGGATTCGTGTCATATACTATGTATTTTATATTTATTGAAGTGTTATACATTTGTGAAGATGGTATGATGGCTAAGTTCTTATTACTACTTGGCTAGGTCATGGGTACCCACAAGACTGTCAGACATTCCAGACCAGTCTGTGTAAATGTATTTGAATAATATTTAAATCAGTAGATTTTATCATTAAACTAGCAATTCAGTCAGTAGAGAAAATCAAATAGCCCTTCAGAATATGACTTAGCAGATCAGTGTGTGACTAAGACAAAGAGAGTCACTCTCTCAGATATGGTAGAATGTGTCCATTAGACAGCTCACAGATGTGGAACTGGAACAACAGCTCCCCCCTGAGCTTCTGCAGCACCAGCTTTTCTGGATTTTGAGACTTTCATAATTGCATTAGCTGGTTCATTAGAATTTCAGTGATAGATATATGGTTTATAGGAGACAGACAGTCAGATAGATAGATAGATAGATAGATGATAGACAAGTAAGGTAGACTGATCCTGGCGGTTCTGTTTCTTTGGATACTTCTGACTAGTGTGACTGGATACTTTTGATTATATTTAAAGATGAAAATATCAGTTGAGCAAATTTAGAACGTGGCTTGTCTTGATGAACTCATGCTGGGAAGAGAATAAGAATTAGATGTAGTTGCCTCCATATGTATCTCTCAGGTACAGCAATTTCTGTCATTAATTTTTATCTGAACTACCAGATATGAGAGGGATGGGAAGGGTAGCATTCTGCTTTGAAGACAGGTATCTTTTTCGTGAAGTAAACATTGTAACACAGAGTTATAAATATGGGACTTAGACCAAGAATTTAACTGCATTTGGGGCCTCTATTTGATGTGGTCAAATTATTACACTTACAGGTCTTTTTTTTTTTTATTTATAAAGAAAGCATAATCATATGGTTACCTCTTAACATTTCCTGTGAAAAATTAGTTTCTCAACTGGAATTTTATAAATAGAAATGTTTTTTAAAAGTCAATCTTCAATACATGATGATGCCTTTGCTACTTGTTTCTGAGTTCTTTTACACATCTTGACTGGATTGTGGCTGGACGCTGACATGCACAGTGCATTTAGACCTTGCAACTACAGAGTGCCTTTCATAGAAATCACAAGTTATATGTTGGGAGCTGGCTCTTAGCAGAAAGTGGTTATCATCTCAGCAGCCATCTCGGGCTATTTACTTACAGGTTGGTACTTTTCCACCCTGATGAGAGACTTGTTTTCCTAGCCTGATGTTTTTGCAAGCAGCCCACCACAACTGAACACACTCTGATAACATCCTGTTTTTCTCAGACACGTCCTGGGCTTGTGGTTAAGTGTCTCCAGCTGCACTCCTCAGCTTGTGCTTATATAACCATAGTTGCCTTTTAATAAATGATAATAAACTTGATCAGACAGTCTGTCTTGTCTCCATTCTTCGTATCTCTTGCCTCTCCATCCCCACTCTCTCCCTTGCAGACCCCATTGACTAGCCGGCAGGTCAATTATACGTTAGTACTTCAGATAACAAACATTATTCTTCTGTACAATGTTATATTATATTATGTAATATTATGAAGTATTATAAAGGATATTTTCCTATTTTAAAAGCAGTTACAAATTGAAGAACACTATGTTAATTGAAGTAAGCAAGATGGAAACAAAAAGACAGATACTGCCTTATTGTACTTATGGGAAGACAAATAGATGTAAGCAATGAACAAAATGGCAGTTTACCTGTGTCTGGCAGATGGGGGCAGGTGGAAGGAGCTGACAAAGGGTACAAAGTTTAACTTATGCCAGCGTCCAGATGGCCCCTTGCTCAGTGGGGATAAGCCTGGGCATGTCCTTGTATGTCCTCCCTATCTTCATGGCAAGCTAATTCCTGGAGTGAATCAACGGCCTTTGTTCTAGCCTGTCCGGGCATGTCTGGGCTTGTTCAACAGTGCTCACTACCCTATGCCTGTAAACCTTTTGACTATCCAACATTCACCACAGAACCTGTTTTTAGTTTTTCTTAATTTTTCTTTCAATTGCACTATACATGTCACAATGCTTAAGATAGGAGATCTTATCACTGTAGATGCTTGCTTCAAAATGTGTATTCCTTAGGCTTATACGGGATGAGGTTAAAATAATCAGCTCATGCCATACCACCTTGTTAATGGAAGCCTGAGGTGGGGAAGCCAGGTTTGGTGGCAGATCTAGAGCAAAGAGTGAGGAAGCAGTAAGTACTGAGAAAAGAAATATCAGGTAGGTAGGTAGTGAATATCAAGCCAGTATGGCTGCTTCCACCTTAGACACAAGCGCAGGTAAAGTGATATTTACCTTGCACAAATTCTGTGTACATTAAACAGACCACAGATGTACGCATCCACAAGTGTCTAAGAAAGGCCTGCCACTTCTCAGGGCCTGAGCAAGTTCACTGTCAGTCTCCTCATCCTGGTCCCCTCCCTAACAGGATCAGGGATGTTTATGTACGGCGGACAGTCAGGCAGGGCTGTGCTGTGCTGCTAGCAAAGAGGAACAGTACAGAGTCCTTTGGCTCCAGGGAGCTCAGATTCAATTCAGAATACTAGTCACCAAATTGTTCTGCTTTAAATTGAATAAAGGACATTTCCTCTTTCTTTCTCCTCTTTATTGTAGTATTGAACTGGGGTCCAGGGTCTTCTGGTACCAGAGCACAGAGAGGTGTCCAGAGAGAAGGGAACATTTCATAGTTGCTAGCTATTCTTTGACTTTGATGTTTCAGGTTTGCCTGACTCTGGAATTTACAGGGCCCACGAGTCAGAAGACAGAGCCTGCTAGAGCCTTCGCTGGCAAGCTTAAAAAACAAAGGGCAAAAGCCTGCAAATTGTTCCTATGACTCACCTGCTCCCAGGAGACAAAAGGCCACACAGCAGAGTCCCTTTCAGCCCATGACAGCATCACCTTGCTCAGGGTCCAGGACTTCTGGGGGAACTATTTGGAGGTTTGGATCTGTAGTCTCTTCATAGGCTCTGATATTACTCTCCCTGAAAGACACCCTGGTTAGTACAACCTATGGCATGACATATTGTTCCAGAGAAGCAGGGAGCCCTGACTGTAGCCCCCCTCCCCAAAGTGGAGATAGTTAGGTTCAGCTCCATTTTCCTCTGTTCATATTGTACCACATTTCCTTCCATAATAACTTTACCTCTGCTTGTGACTGCACCGGCCTGACCTTAGTTCCCCACTCTGGCATCCTTATGCCTTTACCCTCCACTGCCCAAGAAGGAGCAGAGAAGTCAGTCTTTAGTACCCTGGTTCTCTCCCTGTTTTGAGAGGTCTATGACTGACTTAGGTTCTGGATCTGGCCAGACAGCCAGGCATCCTTTTGAACCTGCTTTCATAGTCTCTGTAGGGCTCCCTGTCACACTGTGGAATCACAGCACCCCCAAGTGGGTGACACACATCAGATCTCAAAGTCCTACCTTCTAAGTTAGTGTGCTCATGACTGATTGGCTGAACCAGAAACAGAGACCAAGCCCTTATCCTGCCTCACACACATTTGTCTGCTTTCCCAGTCTGCCCAATTTAGGGTTGATTTGCAAATCCATCATCATCCTGTGGATTAAAAAAAAAATGTGTGGACTAACATTATGATTCAAAATAAAACAAAATGTTGCCTGTGGCCCCTTTGGAATTAGGAGCTAAATGAAATGTTATACTAGGATAATACAGACAAGAAAAATAATGAGCAGTGATCTCAAGGATATGCACCTGGAAACTTGCTATTCAACAGCTACTAATCATTAATCAGACCTAGGCATTTTGACTCTTTATATGTAAATCATTACCAAAATTTACATAGCACGTTTTATAAAGAGAGTCATTAGAATCTGTATATTCATTTGCAAACTTACAAATTTACAAAATATCCAACTCCATACGCAGCGATTATGGCAGATTTTGCGGGATCTAAGTTTACTCTGAGCTCTCACCAGTGACCCAGGAATGCTTATGAAACATAAACACACCAGAGCGGAACTTCACCCAGGTGGGGGAGTCTCCTCAAGAAAGAGCTCACACACACACATACTCTCGCTCACTGGCACAATGCCTTCTAATTGGCAAGAAGTGAGATTTTTATGACTCAGCACAGCTAAGCTTGCTTTCAGTTTTAATGTAAATTCTGAGAATTTTATGATGTTTCCAGCTGCATCAACTCCCTAAAGATGAGATGATGAGAAATGTGGCAGCAGTTGACAGTTTTCTTTGCTGAGGGGCTATGCTGCTGCCTGAGGAATGCTATAACATCATTGTCTTTGTTCCAAAAGCATGCTGGCAAACTCACCCTTTTGTTCATACAGCCAGGGGATTTCATGGTGCCTGACTCTGACTGAGAAATCATAATGGCTCAGAGTACTACAAAAGATACATGGAAACTTGAGATGATCCATAGCTCTTCATTCTACTATAGATAAGGGAATTGCTTGAGGGAGGGCAGTAATGATTGATAGTAGGCTATGGTTCCCCGGAAACAGGTATTAATTTTTGTTTCATAAACATCTTAGCAGATTGCATACATTGCTCTATTTTGAAAGCAAGGGCAAGAAAGCAAGACTATTTGGTGCCATGGAAAAGCACAGTAACTGGAAGCCAGGTCTTGCCACCGTACAGCCTCTGTCCACTCTGGGAAGCACACAGTGCTTCGACCACAGATGCAAAAACTGATGAGCAGTAACCACCTCTGAGAGAAGCTGTGAAAACAGAAACTGTCAATGGGCTTCAGAACATTAATCCAGGGGAGCAGAATTCATGTTTGGGAAGTTGGAGAATCTATTTGGAACCAGGTGTGATATGACCTTCTCTGCATTTCATCTGAGACAGAAGTCAGCAAGAAGGATACCATGATAAGTGCCAGGCTTCACAACTTACCTGTTAGAACACCACTTGCTACTTGGTGAGGATAGACTGCACTGCTCTAGGCTGGGCTGCTTTGGGCCATGTATTCCTGCACAGTTCCTCTGCTTCTCTTGGAAGGCAGTTGTTTCTCTCTCTTATATCTATCCTGTTATGGTCTCTTTCTCTCCCTAACCTATCTGCATTTGCAAGCCACCCTAGTCCTGCAACACACTTTTCATTCTCCTTTACAAGCTCAGAGATCTGTAATTGCATAACTGAACTTGGAAGCTTAAAAGTGCTCATTGCTGGACACTTATTATTTGATTTTCTAATGGATAAATCATTAAACAGTGCTGTTCTTAACCCTCCATAATGCATGACTTTTCACCAGAAGAAACAGCAGCTTTTTGGTGAAACCTTGCCTGTTATAAACTTTCCCCAGCTAGACAGATGACCCAAGCATGTGTGCACAATATAAATATGTTCCACCGCCAGAACATTGGAATGTACCTTCCTTAACCCCACTTTTGACACTGGAAGGAAAAATGTCATAGAGAATTAACATATTCCCTTTGATATTTTGATGAAAAGCATGAGACCAGCTTAGATAATCTTAGGAAGGGAAATGGTAAAGAAAACTGACCGAGCCCACTCAGTGAGTCAATAGGTTCTTCAGTGCAGGAGTGAGGATTAAAAAGAAAAAAAGATAATTAAACAATATTGTAGCATGACCCCAGCCAATTCAGATGCTGAGGCAGGTTTATTTTTTTTTCCCAATCCACTTTTATACCATTTTAATTACATGGAAACAAAAGGGAAAACAGTATAATAAACACAAATAGTCAAGGAACAAGCAAGGCAATACGCAAAGTCCTGCCATCACTGTTTCTTTTTCTTTTTTCCCTTTTTTTTATTAGATAGTTTCTTCATACATTTCAAATGCTATCCCAAAGCCCCCTATACCCTCCCCTTGCCCTGCTTCCCAACCTACCCACTCCCGCTTCCTGGCCCTGGAATTCCCCTATACTGGGGCATATGATCTTCGCAATACCAAGGGCCTCTCCTCCCATTGATGGACAACTAGGCCATCCTCTGCTACATATGCAATTAGAGACACAACTTTGGGGGGTACTGGTTAGTTCATATTGTTGGTCCTCCTATAGGGTTGCAAACCCCTTTAGCTCCTTGGGTACTTTCTCTAGCTCCTTCATTAGGGGCCCTGTGTTCCATCCAATAGATGACTGTGAACATCCACTTCTGTATTTCCCAGGTACTGGCCTAGCCTCACAAGAGAGAGCTATATCAGGGTCTTGTCAGCAAAATCTTGCTGGCATATGCAATAGTGTCTGGGTTTGGTGGTTGTATATGAGATGGATACCCAGATAGGGCAGTCTCTGGATAGTACTTCCTTCTGTCTCAGCTACAAACTTTGTCTCTGTAACTCCATCCATGGGTATTTTGTTCCCCATTCTAAGAAGGAGCAAAGTATCTACACTTTGGTCTTCCTTCTTCTTGAGTTTCATGTTTTGCAAATTATATCTTGGATATTCTAAGTTTCTGGGCTAATATCCACTTATCAGTGAGTGCATATCATGGCCATCACTGTTTTTAAGGACTTACCAGGATGGCCAAAATATCTGAGCCTACTTCCTTGTCCAAGCCCCAAATTAGATTCCTGCTTAAAGCCTACTTCTTTTGTTCCACCATAAATTTAAGATTCCTGCCTGAGCTTACTTTCTTGTCAGGGCCCAATGTCAGATTCCTGCCTGAAGCCTATTTCCTTGTCCTTGGCCAATGTCAGATTCCTGCCAAGCAGCCCCCAAAGCTCTCCATAGTAAACCTAGAATGAGTTATCAAATTCATCCCATGATCCTCACTGCAGACAGGTTTTGTTCTTAGATAGCCCTAGCCAATTCTCTCAGGGAAGAGCTCTTTCTGGCTTATCTTTACCAGGTGCCTATTGATCAGTTTATACTGAAATTAGCAACAGTGGAATTCTCTGGTATTTGCTGTCTTCTTATTCATTCTCTCTGTTCTAGAACTCTTTTGACTTTGTTCAATTAGTGATAATCCAGTTCTTATTTCCCCATATATGAGTTGACAAGTGGAGCAAACAGGTGATTAATTTTCTTTGACTTTTTCTTTGATACTGTAGCTGAAGATAAGCTACTCCTATAATCTATGCTTAGCAAGGAAGGGGGAGTCCTGCCTGGATTAATGTAGGATTAACAGTTAGACAGGTCCACTTGAGAAAACAGTTTCTAAGCACTGCTTTCTTACACATGCTACTTCTGACCTAAATTATTTATAGTGTTAAGTTCTTTAAATATGTCTGTCATTAAGTTTTCAGTAGTGCATATATACAAAAGAATGTAGATACTTTTAAACAAACCATTTTTTAAATTTTCTGGGTATAAATGCAAATTATCTATAGATATTTCACTGAGAATTATCAAAGATAAGCAATCACTTATTTATAAGCCAGTTACTCAGAAACAGTGGCCTGACAGGATGGGAGAAAATTTCTACCCTTATTTTTCATAGTTATAAGCCAAATAAAGCTCTCCCAAACACATCCTATTTTAACAGATTTTAAAATGTTATGCATACAAAATTCATTAAAACCTCTCATAACAGAAGCTGATGTACCTGATGGAGATTTTGGTGGTATAAAATGACAGTTTCTATTCAGAATTATAAACAGCTAAGCCATTGGTATAAAGCTTATTGAGAAAAAGTATATTTCTCTGCCTTAAAGGGAATACCCAGTAATGTGTTGTTTCAATTAGATCAAACTTCTAAATGACCAGTCAAGCTTGAACTGTAAAATGCAACAAAGTAATAGCTTTGAAATGCATTAGCCACCAGGAAGAAAATAACTATTATATTTCAGATGGAAGGAGGCCCAGATAGTAACATAAAAATGTCTGAAATATAAATGCCTGACTCATTTTAAACCTGCAAAGTGGCTTCGTCTTCCAGCTATTTTTCTCCACTGAAGCTAATGAGGCAAGAAGAAAATACAAAGACCAGAGATGAACCGCAAACTGTGAGAGCCTTCTGGGAGGACCGTCTTAGAAGCTGCATTGTGTGTAGGAAGAGAGGTGAGCCTAAGCCTGAAGTGAGAAAACAGGGCAGGAAAATTGTGTAAGTTCTGTTACATTTGACTTGACACTTGCATTGAAATAATCTAGCTGAACTTTTAATGCAGAAATCAATTGTAGCTTTACTGATAACAGATTCATTACCTGGGAAGACCACAAGAAAAGATTATATATGAGCTAGACTCTAAGATTTCATATATATATATATATATATATATATATATATATATATATATATATAATATTTTATTTATTTACATTTCAAATGTTATGCCCTTCCCTGGTCTGGTTTTCCCTCTGGAAATCCACTAACCCAGCCTCCCTCTTCCTGCTTCTATAAGGGTGTTCCCCCACCTCCTCACCCTGACATTCTCCTACACTGGGGCATTGAGCCTTCACAGGACCAAGAGCCTCTCCTCCCACTGATGCCTGACAAGGCCATCCTCTGTTACATATGCAGCTAGAGCCATGGGTCTCTCCATGAGTACTCTTTGGTTGGTGATTTAGTTCCTGGGAGTTCTAGGGGAGTCTGGTTCGTTGATATCATTGTTCTTCCTATGGGATGCAAACCCCTTCAGCTCCTTCAGACTTTCTCTAACTCCTCCATTGGGGACCCCATGCTCAGCCCAATAGCTGGCTGAGAGCAACTGCCTTTGTATTTGTTAGACTCTAGCAGAGCCTCTCAGGAGACAGTTATATTAAGACTTCTCTTGACTCTGAATCCATTCTGCCTTGCTGAAGGACCCCTCACCTGAGAACATAGAGAAATACATGTGTGTCGCTTATGAATTTTGTGATCTTTGGTATTTTTGCTATCATATTCCAAATGGAACAGGCAGTAACCAGGTGATTAGTTTATATCTCCAGTGTGTAAATTACTCAAGTTGGTGAACCAAGAATGTTTAAACAAATTTTGCAAACATACCTTATGCAAATATACCGAGGGGTAAAAGATTCCAGTATGTAGGGCCATGTAGAGTTAAATTATTAGAGGTCACAGCAAAAGCACATCAAATATATTTGCATCCCACATTTCCAGGTATTTTGATGTAGAAGAAAATGTTATCTGTGTATAAGGTTAAAAATACTCAAAGAATATTTTTCCTAATAGGAACTACAGAAATGGTTCTTATCTTTAAATTTCCCTCTTAATTTATCTGGGAGATTTTAGCTAGTTAGTTTATAATCTGAATAATGCCTACAGATTTTTTTTTCAAGATGTATGTGAAATTTCTATGTAGCCCATCAAATTCAAAAATGACTGAATTCAAACTGAGGTGTTTTGCTCATTGCCATAGGCAATTCTCCTGCTTGTCTATCCCTGTCCCATTATCTAGCCAGAGAGGTGACTTTTCTTGTCTTCCTCAACAAATCATTCACTGGAGTGCTGGCTTATGCGGGAGAGACAGAGCAAAAGACTGAGCACACTCTCAAGGACCCGTAAAAAATATAAAGATGTTTTCCACCATAATATTACCACTAGTAACATTTTACTCCTAAAAAATGTTGCCAGATATTACCTTCAGTGTGTGTGTGTGTGTGTGTGTGTGTGTGTGTGTGTGTGTGTGTGTGATGGTTAACCAATTGTGTAGCACTTTCCTTTGAGTAGAAATATTCATTGCCACCCAGAGGGAAGAAGGAGGCTCATATTACCCATGAAGCTAAAGCCATTTATAAAATACAGAAAAATCTAAAATGTTGAGGTCTCACAGGGCCCTGTCCCAGTTTAAGAAATTATTGATGGTCACAGAGAAGAGATTCTTTGAGTTGGCAGAGCATTTCAGCTATATGGCTTTGTTATGGCTTGAATATGTTTGGCCCAGGGAGTGGCACTATTATAAAGAGTGGCCTTGTTTAAAGAAGTGTGTCTCTGTAGGGGAAGGCTTTGAGGCCCTCCTCCTAGTTGTGATAGGAGTCAATCTTCTCCTGGTTGTCTTCAGAACAAGATGTAGAGCTCTCAGCTCCTCCAGGGCCAGGTCTGACTGCATGCTGCCATGCTTCCCCTTGATGATAATGAACTGAACCTCTGAACCTGTAAGCCAGCCCCAATTAAATGTTGCCCTTTATAAGAATTACCTTGATCACAGTGTCTCTTCCCAGCAATGGAAACCCTAACTAGGACAGGCTTTTATGTGTGGTCACCCACTTTATAATAAGCTTTTAGATGCTGCTGCTGTCTGAGTCACTACTCTCCTGTAACTCCTCACATATGCTTCTGTAATTAGCTCCAATAAACTCATTGATTCATCAAATGCACCATGAGTGGGGCATTTTCTTGGTCTGCTTTCTCTGCTCTATCTGGGCTAGTAGACAATTGTTCAAATCCCTTCATGAAAATTCACACCATACCAATCTCTTCTGGAAAGGAACACATACTTAGTGATTGAGACTGTCTTTCTAAAGGATTGGTCAACTATTCTTTAGTTTTTATAATGAGATTTGCATATAAATTACATAATATAAAACTATAATAATTAAATATCTTTTAGTTTTTGTGACAAAGAGATGCATAGACTTCACCATTAAAACTATTTTTCCTTGATGTTAATTTTAACTACTTTTAAGTATATAGTCCAGAATCATTAAAAACATCCATACTACAACAATATGAACTAACCTATACTCCCAGAGCACCCTGGGAATAAACCACCAATCAAAGAAAACGCATGGTGTTTACCTGCATGTGTAGCAGAGGGTGGCCTAGTCAGCTATCAGTGGGAGGAGAGGCCCTTGGTCTTGTGAAGATTTTATACCCCAGGATAGGGGAATGCCAGGGCCAGGAAGCAGGAGTGGGTGGGTTGGGGAGCAGGGTGAGGGGACAGAGATACTAGATATTTGGAGAGGAAACTAGGAAATGGCATAGCATTTGAAAGGTAAAGAAAATATATAATTTTAAAAAATCCATACTGTTGAGCACCTATCGTAACCATCCTTCTTCCCCATTTCTCCGTGTTCCCAAAGGGAAACTTCATACTCATTGAATGCAAACTGCCCATTCTCTCTGCTCCATTTGTCAAGATGTTGCCACTCTATTTGGAGTCATTGTCATACAATGTTTGTCATTTTTGTTTTGTTTTGTTTCATTTAGCTACCTTCATATGACACAACATCTTCCAGATTCATCTGTGCCCCTGTCAGTATCAAAAGCTTATTTTTCTCAGGGTAGATAATATTTGTGTGTGTGTGTGTGTGTGTGTGTGTGTGTGTGTGTGTGTGTGTGTGTGTGTGTGTGTGTAATGATTTACCCATGCTCACATGGACAGACATTGCTCCCCCCTTTCAGATGTTCTATCGGAATGCACTGCTGTTCTAGTATCTTTTCTAGTCCAGCACTCACTTTTTGCACAGATATATCCAAAAATTGAGGTGATGGAACACAGAGTAATTTTATGCTTAAGGTTTTGAGGAACTTCCATAGTCTTTCCCACAGTGAGTGGCCAAACTATTTTAATCTCCCATCAGCATCATACACACAAGAATAAGATTTCTCTACACACTTGCCAAACTCCTTGTACAGTTTCTTCTTTTTAAATAGCCATATTAAGCATAATGTTTGAGATTTTGAATTTTTCTGTTTTAAAGTGAAAATAGGTTATTTTTTATATAATTTTTCCTGACCACAGTTTTCCCTCCCTCCACTCCTCCCAACTTGTCCCCACCTATCCTCTACCCAGATCCGCTCTCCCTCATCTTCTTTACAGAATGTGAATATACAGTGTGATTCTATTCCCTTTTGCTACTATTTTTATTTTTTATTGACTTAGCCAAAACATTAATCTCTACGATTAGAGGAAGTTACTTTTAATTGTAAAATCCTGTGACTAAAAAACTATTCTACTCAAAGCTCAAATAAGTTTTCTATTATTTCCATAAGCCCAGTCTTTAATTTTACATTATCAATCTAATAATCTACTCCTTTTGATTATGAATCAGCAACCTGTGACCCAGCCCCTTGATTCTTAGGAGACACCAAGCACACACTTTCTTTTAACATTGCAAAAGAATTCAGAGATCTGAATACTTATAAAATACAACACCTCTGCTAAGCACAGATATAAATATAACTGGGTGGGACCCTGTCCTGAAATTACTATTTCTACCACACCTGGACCTGGAATCTCTGTGTCCCAGGCTGACCTTGAACTCGGGAATCTTATAAAAAAGAAAACGTCAAGATTAGTGCCTGCAGTGGTGGATAAGGGTGTGTTTTAAAAACAGAAACATTTTCTTTATGGATTTAGCCTTCCCAACCCTGATGCCCCAAAGCACGCTAGAGACCAGCTCCATGTAAGATAAAAATTCTGTGGCCAAACACTGACAAAATCTCATTTAAAATGAACTTGTACAGTGCATAGCCACAGGGACTTACAGAGAGTCATTAAGAATAATGTCTCAGTTTCAGAAAGGAAATTAGGAAATGGGATAGCATTTGAAATGTAAATGAAGAAAATATCTAATAAAAAAAGAATGATGTCTCAGGAATGGAAGAAAATAGCACAAATTCATCAATGCTTTTTAAATAAGCTGTTATAAGGGTCCTATAAAGGACCCAAATTGTCCAGGAAAATATTGCTTTTTCTTAAGTTTTTGAAAAATGAATCATTCTCTTGGAGAACTTTTATAAACCTGTGCAAGTGTGGAGTTTCTTGCAAAGTAAATGGTTATTTACTTCCTTCAAACAAGGGTACCAATTAGAAGCTGTAACACCAATTCTGAAGACGTGTTATTGATTTCTGTAACTTGACTGATTGAGTGCTTGAGTCATGATTCCCAAGAATATTTCCAGTTGCTTGTTACTCAGTCAGTTATTGAAAATATTTATGAAGGAGCAAATTATATAGTACAAGCAATGGCAGTCTTCAGTGGGACTTGTGTAGTGTGGACTAATTTCATTTTCCATGTTGAGTTTGTGTATGTCCATAGCATACCCAGGGGAAGATATTTATCTAGAAATTCAATAAGAAGTTTTAGAGCTTGGGATAAATCCAAATGGGAAATAAACAATTGGAAAAACACTGAAACTGAATAGCAGAAGCCTGAGGCTAGGAGATGTGGGTGAAATGCCATTCCAATCCAATGGTAGAAATGAAATGATAAAATGAATTGAATCAGAATCCTCAATGGATATTCCCCTTTCCAAATAACTAAAACTAGAGAAGAGAGATTTATAGAAGACAGGGTTCATAAATCAGGAATGGATTGCTTTTCTTTCTTTCCCCATGCTCAGTAAAGAGCATTTGTAGCTACAACATCCTAGTGCTGCCATGCATTTAAGCAGAGCTCACCCAGGAACATTTGGAACACTTTGATCTTTATGCATCTTATGCTCCATCTTATGCAAATAACACTAATCACAGCTTACTTGTTTTTATTTATTTATAATTACACAATTACATCTTCATGATAGTATGTTTCTTTGATTTAAAATTTCTAACAGTATAGCAATAAATCCAAGAGAAAAATATGACTAGAAAATCTTTGAGAACCAATATTTTAAAATGTCATTTTTGTCATACATTTTCAATTTTTTCAGATATGTGTATATTGTGTGATTAGTCTATTTATTTTTATGTTTTCTTATTCTCCCTTTCTTCTCCCCACTGATGTATACTATTTGTTTCCTTAGATAGGTTCAGGTCTACTTTTATTTCATATACATATATCATTTTATATAATTACTGATAAAATCTAAGGACTACAAATAAGAAAATATTCAATTCTTGTCTTCCTACAATTGCTCAAATCCACTAAACTTTTACATGAAATAATTATCTCCAGTTGCACCAATTTTCTTGTAAATGACATAATTCTGTTCTTCTTTGTGGCTAAAAAATATATCCAATTTTCGTGTACAACACATTTCTAAATGTGTCATTAATTTGTGGGAAGTAGCATATTACATGCTGTTTCATGCATGTGGACATCAGAAAATGACTTGCAGGAATCAGTTTTTCCTTCTGTCATGTGGATCCCAGGGATTGAAGTCACATCTTCAAGCTTATCAGCAAACACTTTTACCAGATGAGACATATTACTATCCTCTATATCACAAATTCGTTATCCATTCTTCCATTGATGGACAATTAGCTTGGATCCACAATGTGTCTGTTGTGAACAGTGTTGCCATAAACACTGAAACCCAAGTACCTCTGTGATATGTTGACTTAAGAATCATTGAGTAAATACTTAGGACTGGTCATGGCTGGGTAGTATGGCAGCACTATTGTTTTTATTTGTTTGTTTTTGTTTTAATCTGCATATATTTCCATATAATTTTAATAGAAATTTTTGCATGTAAAAAAGACTCTTATACCACAACATAAAACAAAACAAAACAAAACAAAACAAACAAACAAACAGAAAACCTACTTCTATGATTATACACAATCCTAGAAGACAAACATTTGCTTTTAGCTCTAATCAAGTATGGCCAACATGGTAATGAATGACTACTCTGTCTATTGACTAAAAAGTCAACTTCATAAAAAAGGGTATAATATATAAAGTTACAACTAGCACTGTGTACTATAGCTATAAAATAAGACTTACAAGGTAAATGTAATGACAAAAAGTAAAATATATCCAGTATCTACCCACTCTCTGTGTAGATATATTTGGGCAGACATGTACCATAGAGAAACTGCCAAAAAAGAATTTATCCTCTCCATATTTATAGAGTCACTGAGTAGTGAATTCCAAGGACCACCCTTGGCTTGGAGTCATTAATATTAACAGGGAGAAAATTCTTCATAGAATGTGAAAATATGTACATTATACAAATAAGTCTTGTGCCCACAGTGGCCATCAACACTTGTGGAGGGCCACGCCTACTAGCCCTGTCCCAGGGGCAGGAACCAAGTCATTCTATCCCCACCAAGGTCATGCCAGACATAGCAATTGTATATTTAACACTGACTTATTGTAGAATGTATACAGACAAGAGCATCTCAAGGTCTGAGGGAGGGTTACAGCCTAACTGGGGAGTCCACCTTGCTCAAGCTTCCTTCACTATGAAAACTCTAATTTAGGAGTCTAACTTAATAGAAAATATGTGCTTTGCATTATCGGGCAAAGCTACCTTATTTCATAAAGATAAAAGCAGTATATATTCCTTCAGGTAAATCCAATTAGCTATCCTGATAACCACTGTAATCAACAAGAGATTCTAGAGTGAACCTCTGGTGACAAGGGTCCTGTTCAATTCCCTTCCCTGAAGAGTAGTAATTATTCTTCGTAAGATCATGTGTGTACAGTGAATTTATGTGCTTACATGAATTTCAGCAGATTATCTATATCCATACCACAATATGGGTAATGCTTATGAAATAACTGTTGTGAGGCATTCACCAGAGAAGACTGCTCAGATACTGGCTTAAGTCAATAGAAAGTTTTTATTAGCTGTCAGGTGACTAGACTGGGGTTGGGTGGTTTGAATAAAGTTGGCCCCCATAGATTCGTATGTTTGAATGCTTGGCACTGTTAGGAGGTGTGTCCTTATTGGAGGAAGTATATCACTTGGGCTTTTGAAGTCTCCAAGATCACACTCTGGCCAGTGAGGATGACTATATCCTCCTGGCTTCCTGTGGAAGATAAGTCTCTTCCTGGCTGCCTTTGGATCAAGATGTAGAACTCTCATCTCCTTCTCCAGCACAAAGTTGGCCTGGAAGATGCCATGCTTCACTCTATGATGAATATTGACTAAATCTATGAAATTGTAAGCCAGTTCCTCATAAATGTGTTTTTGTTTTGTTTTGTTTTTTATAGAAAAGTTGTCATGGTCATGGTGTCTCTTCACAGCAAGACATTAGGTATTTGGAATCCCAGTGTAGCCTGATCCTTTTCTCAGGGTGAGCTTTTAAGCACAAAAACTAAGTTCTGGATTAACCTGCTCCAATTAACAAGAAGAGTTAGCCAGAAGCAGAACTAAAGAAGCTAAAAAGGAAGATTAGTACATTTTGAGAACTTCCAAGAATTATATGGACTTTGATGGATTAAGTATTTGTTTTATTTTGGCAGGTGCTGTTGTCAGCATACTGAGTTTTAGAGGCTGAATGCTACTTCCACCATGGAGTCAGTTGATCTAAGGTCTGGGTTCTGTTATAATAACTGAACAATTTTCTTGTTTTCTAAAGAGATTTGATGGGTTTGGAAGAGATTTCATTTATAACTTTATTCTTCTATCACAACCCTGGCTGGAAGCATAACAGCATCCTCTAATGCCAATGGAGAAGAGATTATCAAAATTGCAAGTAGGAGACGGGTTTCTAGCTATTATAAAGCTGTTCTGTTGGATAGAAGCTTTGAGATGTAAGTAATCTGTCCTTTCTAGCATGCTCTGTGTTTTTTTTGCGTCATATTCTAGCATAGTCACTAGAATAGGCATGACTTTTTAAAAAAGCTGTGAGTCTTGTACAACCTCCAGTTCTGTAAGATGTAATATTTTTGCAGCAAAGACACCCTTAGAAAAGGTGCTACTATATCTTTGACAAAAGTACAATCAGAATACCTGGCCATTTATGAAAACACTGAGCATCTACCTGGCATTTTATGTAAGTGATGTTCAGTCCAACCATTATATTAATACTTTAAAGTAGAAGTTATCATCTATATGCCATAGATAGTAGAAATTGGGTTAATTTTAGTCAGTACCTAAGGCTTGATATGAGGAGAGATTACCATGGTAACAGGTAATGAAATGGGTCAAAAAATGAGGCAACCTTTTAATCAGAATCCAAAAAAAAATAAAGGAGGGTAAAGAATAAGGGAAATGAAAAGGAGACTTTACTAAGATAAATCTAGAATTTTATTCCCAGATGAAAGGAAGCAACAATTTTTTTAAAATGGGGTACAGAGCTAAAGAAAGAATTCTCAACTGAGGAATTCCAAATGGCTGAGAAACACCTGAAAAAAATGTTCAACATCCTTAATCATCAGGGAAATGCAAATCAAAACAATACTGAGATTCCACCTCACACCAGTCAGAATGGCTAAGATCAAAAATTCAGGGGACAGCAGATGCTGGCAAGAATGTGGAGAAAGAGGAACACTCCTCCATTGCTGGTGGGATTGCAAGCTTGTACAACCACTCTGGAAGTCAGTCTGGTGGTTCCTCAGAAAATTGGACATAGTACTACCAGAGGATCCAGCAATACCACTCCTAGGCATATACCCAGAAGATGTTCTAACTGGTAATAAGAATACATTCTCCACTATGTTCATTTATAATAGCCAGAAGCTGGAAAGAACCCAGATGTCCCTCAACAGAGGAATGAATACAGAAGATGTGGTAGATTTACACAATGGAGTACTATTCTGCTATTATAAACAATGAATTTATGAAAAATTTGGGCAAATGGAGGATATCATCCTTAGTGAGGTAACCCAATCACAAAGAAGTCATTAGATATGCACTCACTGATAAGTGGATATTAGCTCAGAAACTTAGAATACCCAAGATACAATTTGCAAAACACAAGAAAATCAAGAAGGAAGACCAGCCTGCGGATACTTCATTCCTCCTTTCAATAGGAAAGAAACTACCCATGAAAGGAGTTACAGAGACAAAGTTTAGAGCTAAGATGAAAGGATGGACTATCCAGAGACTACCCCACCTGGGGATCCATCCCATAATCAGCCACCAAACCCAGACACTATTGCATATGCCAGCAAGATTTTGCTGAAAGGACCCTGATATAGCTATCTCCTATGAGGCTATGTCAATGCCTGGCAAATACAGAAGTGGATGCTCACAGTCATCTATAGGATGGAACACAGGGCTCCCAATGGAGAAGCTAGAGAAAATACCACAGGAGTTGAAGGAGTCTGCAACCCTATAAGAGGAACAACAATATGAACTAACCAGAACCCCCAGAGCTCGTGTCTCTAGCTGCATATGAAGCAGAAGACAGCCTAGTCGGCCATCATTGGGAAGAGAGGTCCCTTGGTATTGCAAACTTTATATGCCCCAAAACAGGGGAAGAAGTGGGAGTGGGTGGGTAGGGATGCAGAGTGGAGGGGGGGGATAGAGGGAACTTTTGGGATAGCATTTGAAATGTAAATTAAGAAAATATCTAATAAAAAATTTGGGAAAAATTAAAAACAAAAAAGAAAAGAGACAATGAAGCCTTGAGGTCAGCAGTATATGAAGCAGAGGAGTTGTGGGGCAGGAATTACCAGCATGATGGAGTAAACCTAGAGAGAAGACTTGGTGCTCTCTGGAAACTGCCAGCTCTCCTGCTTGACTGTCATTTCTACATGCTGAGTTATCTGTGGAGTGCTATCGGTAAAGTTGCTTGCATAATGGCACATGGATGGTGAGTTAGGAACGTCAAACACCATATAGGAGAAGAAAGAAGCAAAAGACAGAACTTCACATGAAAACTCTGCTCCCTTCCTTTGTGGCTGACTCACCCGTCTGCTTAGTGATCACAGAGGCTGTTGTCATGAGAGGGAAATAGTGAGTCTCAGAGCTGAGTCCTTTAAAGTCAGGAATCACTCTTACTCGCTTCAGGGATGCTTATGCTCAATGACAAGATGAATGCAAATCCAGAGCCTCTTTCTACTATGAATCTGAAGAAAACCCAAAGCTGAGATACACATAAAGAAAATGTTGCAAGGCATGACTTTTGCTCAAGAGCAATCATTAGCAGCATCTTCCTCAATGCAAATAGACACCACCTTAGTGATAAATTATATACTCAGCCTAAAAATGTCAACGTACATGTTGCCTCCAAACTTTGCTTCTGTTCTCCTCACCCAGAAACCCTTTCTAAAGAGATTAGTAACTTCATAGTATGAAGGAGAGTTGCCTGAACCTGTGTCAAACTGCAATGTGTGTGTGTGTGTGTGTGTGTGTGTGTGATCCTATAACTGGTTCTTGTGTAAACCATGGCCCTTATAGAATATCAAACACAATTTCTGTTCCTGGGTCATTCTTTGACACTATTTCTGAGGTCATGTGAGCAAATATCTAATCACTCCAGTTAAAGAAAAAAAAATGGCAGATCATAGTATGGATACCACCAAATTCTAACTTTATTAGGGTTATTTACATGAGTACATACAGGTAAGGGGTAAATGAGCATGAGTGAGATGTTACTGATAGGAGCAAAAGTGATACAAAGACAACTCATCATTAAAGCCCATCCCCACTCACAAAACCTGAAAACCTCATTGCTCAACTTAACGGGCAGCCTAATAGGCTTAGGCAGCCATTGTATAAACATCCTCCCTGTCATAAGAGCAGGCTCCTGCTTCTGCTGTCACATATTGCTCTAAATCAAACTATCTTATAAATCTTCAAGATATATTTCTTCACAAATGGGAAGTCATGTCTTACTGAATGAGAACAAACACCATCTGAGATCAGAACACGTGCCAAGTTTCCTACATGGTTCTATAGTCATTACTATGGCTTACATTCACCTCCATGCTGTATTCATAGCAACATTCTATGGTGCCTATGGACATTCCCCAAATATCATGACTCCATACACCTCTATTTGTATTTGCTTTCTTTTTTTATTAACCATTCCATTCATTTACATCTCAAATGATAACTTACTTCCTGGTTACCCCTCCACAACCCCGCATCCCCACATCCACCCTCTCCTCCCTCCCCTTTGCCTCTATGAGGGTGCTCCCCATTCCACTCAACCTCTCCTACTCTACCACCCCAGCATCTCCCTATGCTGGGGCAGCAAACTTCCTCAGAACCAAGGGCCTCCCATCCCATTGATTTCAGACAAAGCCATCCTCTGTTACATATGTATCTGGAGCCATGTATACTTCTTGGCTGGTGGTCTAGTCCCTGGGAGCATTAGGTGGTCCAGCCAGCTGACATTGTTCTTCCTATGGGATTTCAATCCCCCTCTGCTCTTCCAGTCCTTCTGCCACTCCCCCATCAGGGTCCCTGAGCTCAGTCAGATAGTTGGCTACAAATATCCATATCTACATTTGGTCAACTTCTGGCAGAACCTCCCAGAAACAGCCACACTAGGTTCCTGTCAGCAAGTGCCTCTTGGCAACAGCAATAGTGTTGGAGTTTGGTGTCTGAAGACAAGATGGATCACTAGGTGTGGCGGTCCCCAGATGGTCCTTCCTTCAGTCTCTGCCCCATTTTTTGTCCATCTTTCCTTTGCACAGGAACCTTTCTGTGTTAAAATCTTTGAGATGGGTGGGTGACCCCCATCCTTCGACTGGGGGTCATGCTTATCTACTGGAGGTGGTCTCTGGCTATTGGTGTTTCTTATTTCCATTAGATGTGCCTTCCTCTTTGACCGTCTGTCTCCACCTTCTTAGGCATGAAGGGTAGGTGACATTCCAGAAAGATGGAAGAATATTCAGTTTTTGCAGGGACGGAAAAATTTTCTGTAGGGCTGTGGTCAAGCTGCTGGTATACATAGTGGAGTCTCTGCCTGAACATGCTGAATCTTCAGAGTGGAGAGCAATCCATCAGGCATCTCTGTTGAGTATTGAAAGAGTCAGCCCTTTCCAAATGAGCTCTATCATAGAATGAAGCCAGAAACTCCACACCTTTATCTGGTGTCTGATGGTATGAAAATGTGACAAAATGACCAGAAATTGTATTACATCTCTAAATGACATTCTGTCCCATGTCTGTAACATCATAACTGAATGTTTGTGCGACTCTAGATTCCATGTTTCCTGTGGAGAAGACAGAGAAATTTAAGAATTACTCTTATTTTTAAAAAAGACATGAGAAATTTAAGAATTACTCTTATGTTAATGCAGATGAGAATTTTCTGAGTACCTTCAAAGCTAGGGCTTTGGTTCCTAACAAACTGGAAGAGAAGTCCACAATGGCATAGTCTGTGCTGCACTCAGAGATGCTAGGATGACATCATAAGAATAGAAACCAGAGAGTCATCATGGGCACAATATGCTACAGTGTAGCCCTATGAGTATCCTCAAGGATTCAGCATGCATTAAACTATGCACATATACCAGAAGTGGTTCTAGAGGAGCAGAAGTATAAGGAGGAATCTTTTAAGAATCTGGAATCACCTTAATAATTTGATAGTATCTTCTAATTCACCAGCACCTTCAACTACTGCAACCTCTCCAGGATACTCTCTATCTTGGGAGCTTGTGGAATATTGAAGGCTTATAGAATATTGAATTATAGAATATTGAAGGCTTATAGAATATTGAATATTCAAACTTAAAGAAGCTAATGTCTTTGATTCTCTTGATCCATCAATTGCAACTGGTAATGAATTAGGTGACCTAGTGTACAAATTTTCTATAATTTGGGGGGAAATCAGAAAATGATTTTTCTGCCTTGTTTGCTCTTAGTATCTCTGGAAAAATTGATAAAGGAAAAGAATGAGCTGTATGATAAAATTGAAAGTCTCCAGATGCAAATAAACTATCTAAAGGTTTCTAAATGTACCCTTGAAGAGAATGTTCTCTCCAGCAGCCATAGAGCTTGAGTTACAGAAAATCAAACTGAAGCTCTCATTATAAGGTTGACTGAATTACAGTGAAAATTAAGTCTCAGTCTTAGGGGGTGTCAGCTGTTAAAGTAAGGGCAATAGTTGGCAAAGAATGGAATTCTATAACTTGGGATTGGGGTATGTGGTAAGACCCTGTTGATGCTGAGAACCCTGAATCTTCAAATTCTGAAGAGCTTACCTCACCTGAGGGCGTAGTACCCTCAATCCCCCACCCCTTGAAATAATGCCTTTTTCACATGAAGAAATTAATCCCTCAGAGTCTGATAAGCCAGCGGTGATTTTCTCTGAAGAAAATGCTGAGCAAGACAATACTGATGTCCATCAAGGCCCACCAATAGTTTCTTCTAGACCTATAACCAGACTCAAGGCAAAACAGGTCCCTAGACGTGAGGTAGAAAGTGTAGTCCATGAGGAAATTCACTACATTACTAAGGAGCTTAATGAGTTTGCTATAATTCATTCAAGCAGAAGTCTGGGGAATATGTGTGGGAATGGATTTTAAGGGTGTGAGATAATGGTGGAAGGAACATAAAACTAGATCAGGCTGAGCTTGTTGATATGGGCCCTCTGAGTGGAGATTATAGTTTTAATATGGAAGCTCGCACTGTTAAGTAAAAAAGTGTTAGAAGTTTTTTTGAAAGGTTGGCTGAAGCATTAATCAAAAGATGGCCTACTGAAAAGAAGTTGGAGATGCCTGATATCCCTTGGCTTAGTGTTGAGGAAGGGATTTTAAAGCTCAGAGAATTTGCAATGCTAGAGTGGAAAAGTTGTGTAAAACCTAATGGAAAGGCTCAGAAGATATGCCCTTCACGAATCCTATAAGACACAAACTGGTGAGAGGAGCACCAACACATTTGAAGAGTTTGTTCTTGTCCTTTTCCTTGTGCCAGATATTAGGCTTGGAGATGCTGCTGCTCAATTGGATGAATTAAATGCAATGGGTTTAATTGTACCTCAAGGTAGCAAGGGCCAGGTAGAACCATTGTATCGCCACAGGCAAGGTGATCATAGTTATTTAATGGACACAGTAGACAAAATAACATTTATAATGACCTAGCCTGTAATGGTCAGCACAAGAGAGGTGAAATTTATAACGGCATGACTTAGAAGAACCTTTGGTACTGGCTAATAAATCATGGTGTTTCCAGGTATGAAGTAAATAGGAAGCCTATTGCATATCTGCTTGATCTGTATAAGCAGAAAAATTCTCAAATGAAAGAAAGGAAGAAAGGCTACACTGAATCATGGCAAAAGATGAACTTGACCAGTGAATTAATTTCCAGACTTGAGCCAGTTTGTAGACCCAGAACCTCTTGAATGAAGGGGTGGTCAGGTTCCCCTGAGGAAGGATCTTGATAAGACACCTAAAAGTTTTGCTGTTAGCCTTTCTCCAGTTTTTCCCCAGAGGGGCCTATGGCCTTTTACAAGGGTAACTGTACAGTGGGGGAAAGGAAATAATCAGACTTTCTGGGCCTATTGGATGCTGGTTCTGAATTTATGCTGATCCCAGGAGATAACTAGAAACATTGTGGCCCTCCAGTTAAAGTAGGGCTTATGGAGGGCAGGTGATTAGTGGGTTTTTTGACTGATGTCTGACTCACAGTAGATCCAGTAGATCCCTGAACACATTCTGTGGTCATTTCCCCAGTTCCAGAATGTATAAGTGGGGTAGATATACTTAAAAATTGGCACAATTCTCACATTGGTTCCCTTCACTCCCCACAAAGAGATGTAACCAATGGTCATGTAGCCCATAAAGAGTTCTCCATGCTAATGAGGTACCTAGAGGCCCTGAGGGTTTAGCCAATAAGCTTCTCTTCTCAGACATTTCTTCCTGTAAAAGGTATTTAATCTCTGGCCCAACCTTAGGAGGTGGTATACATCCACTTTTCACAACAAACACTCAATAAACAGTTTGGAACCAAAGAATGTCTCTCCCACTAAGAACCACAGTGGGGAGCACGGAGAAACTCTTTGTCTACCACAGTGGGGAGCACGGAGAAACTCTTTGTCTACAGAGTTGCACCACCTAAGTCTCCTGCAGAAGACCCCTCTGCTACTGGACTCAGTGTCACAACAGAGCTAAGCAGGAGATCCCCTTCCCCACAGCCCCCAAGTCTCGTTGTCCTCAGCCCACAGGCCCCCTTCCTTCTGGACACCACACAGTTTCCAGCAGCAACTGGACACCCATAAATCAGGGACACTCAACTTCAGCCCCAGCCTATGTTGTTTCTCACTGGGTCTGAGGCCCCCAACCTAGAATACATTCTCCCACCTCTTGAGCAGTGCCTTGGCGCTTCCCATAAGCCCAATCCCCAGTGATGGCATAGGCTACATACAGTCTAGTGTTCAGCATTTCTTCTGTACAGGTGAGTTCCCACACCCCTGTGGCCAGATGGAATGGAGCGGAGCGCCTCCATTTTACCCACCCAGGCTGCATTCCCACACCCTAGCAGTGAGGCAGAAAGTGAGACCACAGACCACCTGCTTTTTCTGATGTCCAGTGAAAGGCTAGATGCCAAAGGTTCTGAGCATAACAGTTTAAAATTATGAAGCTAAAGGAATAGATGTTGGCAAGAGTAAGGCTTCCAGCTGGATGAGTGGGAGCACACCACTGCAGTTGCTACTTGCAGGATTCAGAGAAAAAGTCTTTGCAGAGGTAGCACTTTGATCAGAGCTAAAGCTTAAGACTTGCTAAAGGTAGAGGAAAAAAAAGAAAATCAGAAACCAGACAAGATTGCATACACAGTATCAGACATACAGAACTACTGAAGACTACTGAACCACTGAGTGAATATGTAGGAATGATACATTTTTCAAAATCTCTGGGATCCTTTCTCAGAAGCTCAGTCTCTGACTCCTTGTGATTTAGTGCTGCTAAGACCTGGTGGCAACAGTACTGGAGAAAAGGTTTGGGATGGCAGGACCTAAAGTATGCAGAATAGGATTCCTCTCTCAGCAAAATGTCCCATTTTCTAGCCCTGTGGTGAATCTAACTCTGTAGTAAGGTGATTTTGTAAATTATCAGTTGAAATGATTCATTTTCTAGCTGCATTATTTTCTCTCACAATTATAAAAACCATTTAAGAACTGATACCCACAAATACTTATCTTTATATCTGTTGACAGCAGAGCCATGTACAAGTAAGGAAACACTACCTCTTAATATACACCTGACATATAGGGTTACAACATGGGTGGACTTGTAAGGTAGTGTTAGAATTTGCAGCATCCGTTTTGGTTTCTACATGAAATCTTCAATGCAGCCCTCAGCTACCCCACAGCTTCCTGCACTTGCAGGTTTGTGTACAGACAGCTAACGAGTCTGCAGGGCTGTGTCTTGGCTGCTGGCACAAAAATATACAGCTGAGTCTTCTGGGTCCACAGCAGATACATGTAAGAGGAGCTTGGAGCTGTCTGGGCATTCAGGTAAAAAACGACTGGGCACCGTCTCATTTCGAATCAACTGTCTAAGATTGTAGAGAAACATGAGCTCTGGGGGCTTCTTAGTGCTCTGTTTATACCAGTACATAGCATTATGTCCCAGATGTTGCACACATTCCAAAGACTTATTTGCTCTTCCCATGATTAGATATCTTGGTGACTGAGTAATTTTAGTGTTCATGAGTGCTGGAAGGAGAAAAAGACAAAATTCAGACACCGAACAGGAAAGAAGATGGTAGCTTCAGCAAAAAAGGAAGATGGAGCTTGGAGCCTGTTGAATCCAAGTCTTACCTGTTTCCAGAAGACATAGGGAAACATAGAGGAGAAGCCTGCAGCTCATGGCGGAATCAGGCTCCAGATGGGTATTGTGTAGCTACGATACCCTGGATGAGAATTAGCTCTATTCTGCATGGTCCTGATTGGTTGTTTTATCTGTGAAGTCACTATCTCTCTTGGCATCAAGAGATGTTTCTTTTTCCCCTTTAACTGTCAACTGAATTCACTGGCCTGGGAGGGATAAAAATGAAATGTTTAAAAAATGCCAAAACTTTTTACCCTCATGGGTATTTCTAGAAGTTATTCTCATTCTTGTAGCTTTACTCTCAGCCTGAAGATCTTCCCCACTGCCATCTCTAACATAGTCCACTTCTTTGAAAGCTCCCCTTCCTTCCTTCTCAGTTTCAAAAATAGCACCCTCAAAGTGTTGCTTCATGCCCCAGATTGATGACCCAGCTTTGTGGAAGCAGCTTGATGATTAGATGATTCTGAATGCCTAGACATCATTTGAAGTGTATAACAGTGGTGTCATCTAGGAGCCACACGTTGGTCAGTCCACTAAAGAGAGCATACAATGGATATGACAGCCTGTGTGCATGTTGTCTAAGGAATGGAGCTTGCCTAGGCATAGAGTAAAGACAATGTACATAAGATACTGAGAGAAACATCATTTGGTGTTAGACCAAGAGAAAAATCTATTAGAAACCGATGCCGGTGTTTTTGAGGTGTTTACAACCTAGTCTTCCAATGTCTATGTTGTTTACGATTAAAGTGTTTAGAATGTTTGTGATCTAAGCTCCTGGATAAGGAGTCCAGAAGCCTGAGATTCCCTTCCTTTTTTTTTTTAAATTAGATATTTTCTTTACATTTCAAATGTTATCCCCTTTCCTTGTTTCCCCTCTGAAAACCCCCTATCCCATCCTCTGCTCACCAACCCACCCATTCCTGTTTCCCTGTCCTGGCATTCCCCTACATTGAGGCATCAAGCTTTCACAGGACCTCTCCTTCCATTGATGTCCAACAAGGCCATCCTTTGCTACTACTTATGCGGCTGGAGTCATGGGTCCTTCCACTTCTTTCCCATTCTCCAGTGGTTCACCTTCCCCATGCCCACCTTCAGATATATCAATAGACCACAGCTCCACCCTGTGGCCAAAGTGGCCCATTTATACACAATTAAGTCTCACTGATTTCTGCTATGCAGAGATTGGCAGTGTCATTATTTTTGCATGGCACAGAGTAAAATGAATATTAACTATGCAGCTCATATAGAGTTTATGGACTAAATTAGTTTATTCCATCTTCAGTGACCAATAATTGAGAGCAGGAAACAAAATACTATGTTTACCTACAGATTAGCAGGACAATTAAGAGTATTCATAGATAACAACTATAAAATGAAATTCTAATATATTTAAGGATGTCATTTGTATTGTAGCATTTAAATAATTTCGTATGTATAATACAATTTCTCATCTACACAACCAGAGAAGCTTGGATGGAATATCTCCAGTTCTGTTCATCTTTGAAATGTTAGAAATGGAACCAGCCTCATCATGATGTCCCATGTCCTTCCAATGGAGATGAACTGGGGTGGTCCACCATGGTAATTTCTATTCCCTTGAATAAAATATATATGCACTTTACCACTTAGCCATCAGATATTATCTTTATTCCAACTTATTTTTATGAAAGTGTTGAGTCTTTGTTTTTAGTCTAGGAAATGTAATGATACTAATAAACACAGTAAAATGACTCATGATCCCTAAATAAATTGGAGTATTCACTTACTGCTGTGCTTATATTGAAAAATTACCATAATGCATAGTGCTTGAAGTTAAAAGAATTTCCAATAAAGATAAATCTTGGGACACAACCCAAAAATCTGAGTAAAGACATTTTTGAAGGGGGAGAGCACTATTCAATTTGTGTGAGCAGAGGAAGGAAGCCTGAGTGGAGAATAATCTAGAAGGCTGGAGAGCTGAGAAGAGTTTTCAGCAGACACTTAGGATGGAAAACTCTGGGATTCAAACCCCAGTACATGGAAGAGACACTGATAAGTAAGCACACTTCAACTTCAATGGAAAGTTTGTTTATTCGAAATAATAGCTACATGCTAGGGATACCTAATAATGAGAATGCTGAACTTGACTCTTCAAAATGCATTCAAACACTAGAATAAAAGTGTACTTCTATAAGAAAGTAAGTAACTCAGAGCATCCACACTGCATCACTAACAGCAGTGCACATCAACTGCTTTATACCTTGTCTTTCAGAATAGTTATGTGAGTTTTACCCACCTAGACCATACCACCGTTGTATTGTACCAAAATACAAACTTGATCATATGTTGAGGAAACCCTGCAGGTGGTGACAGGAGGCAGAAAAGTGAGCTACAAAGAAGTGAAAATAAAAACTTGATTCAGATTGACTTTGTCAAACTGGATTAAACTTCAAGGAGTCTGATGCCAGTTGGTTTATTCATAATAAATATAGCACAGTATAGTCTGGGAAAAGTGCACAGAAAGCATAATTATAATGAAGTTTAACTCATGGTACATGCCATTTCTTCCAGGAAGATGGGTTCTAGACACAGGCTGCCTATACTAGCTTAAGAGCATAAGGAAGAATCTGGCCTGGTCTCAGTCATACAGATAGCATATGGGCTATTATTAACCAATCTCTGGTCCTGGTTGTGGAAACATGGGGAAGCCTCTGGCTATGTAGATAATGTAAGGGTCGATTAGACTATTAGGTATCTCTGGTCCTTGTTGGGAGAGATTGGGGGAGCCCTATGACTGTATAGGTAATGTTAGGGTCATTTAGATTAGTAGCTACCTCCAGTCCTGGTTGTAGAAGTTTGATCAAACCTGGTCTAAAAGGCAATGCCAGTCACCAAGGTGTTAATTATCTCTAATTCCACCTTTCTCGATGGAAGAACAGGTTTTATGTCCATTCCTTTGAGAGGAAAATTGTGTGTGCTTAATATCCCTGGTTGTTCTAGAGATCTGTGGGTGCAGGGTCCATTTGTGAAGTGCTTCCAACAGTATTATTTCACATCAGTAGGCTTAACAATTAACTAGTGCATGGGCATTTACAATTAAAGACCTCATGTCTCCCAAACTCTTCTCCAGCATTCACTGCTGTCTGTTTTTGGAGAACATTGAAAGATGACAGAAAAGTGATAAAATTGTAGATGAGAAGAGGTCCTGATTGTATAAGCCTAAGTCAAGTGATTTCTCCTTCATCTTTTCTTTTCTAGTTTACCTGTGGCCATGGACATTCATGCTTTCCTAGATACCCTTTTCTTAAAACTAAAACTCGGTGATAATCTGAATTTCCTGTGGAGGCTTAGAATCAGTTACTTTGCTCCATCTTTTAGGATCATATTCCTTGATATTTGTAGAAACCATCTGCCTTTAATCCATATGTCACAGGCAACACACACAGCCAAAATTAACAAGCAGGGTCTTCTCTCATCAGTTAAAAATTCCAAGGACTTTCATGTTGGCAAAGCTCAGCTACTTGTGTGACTATGATGTGAATTACCATTCTGTCTAATCTGTAGAATTCTGTGTGACTCGTCTGTGCATAAAACACAGCACTGGTTCACCTCATGTATTATCATAGAAGTCTGGACTTCAGACTGTAATACCACTGAAATACCACTCAAAAGCTCTGGGGGCATGGAGCCTCGGGTGTGGGTTAGCACTTGGCTTGCACCGCTTCCTGGCTGGCTGGGTTTGTGCACAGGGAAACAGTGACTCTGTACAACTGTGTCTTAGCTGCTGGCACAGAGATACACAGCAGAGTCATCTGGCACTACAGACTTGATGCGAAGATTCAAATGAGCTTTATCTGAAGACTGAGGTGAGAATCGACTTGGAACTGTTTCGTTTACAATGAGTTGCTTATTATTGTAGCTAAACATAATCTTCAGCAATTTCTTAGAGTCTTGCTTGTACCAGTACATAGTATCATGGCCCAGATTTTGCTCACAATTGAAAGACACTTCATTTCCCACCTTTGTGACACGATAGTTTGGAGTCTGGAAAACAGCCGTCTCCAAAGGGCCTGTGAAAAGATAATCAGAATTCAGTAAATTTTAGAAGTAGTCTTTCTCAAAGGACTCAAACAAGATCATATCCCCTGGCCTAGGAAGTCAACTACTCACCTACTCCCAAGAGGCAGAAGGCCACATAGCTTAGGAGCCTACAGCTCATAGTTGGGTCAAGGCAGGGCAAATAAGCTCTATCTACTGCATCTATCAGACCAGGTGGTAGGTCTCACTGTAGATGACATGTGATTTGTCTGTTACCACCACAGCCAGAAAGGTGCTAGATTCAAAAATAAACACACACACACACACACACACACACACACACACACACACACACACACACACGGGGGTGGGGCAGGGAGGAGGCAGGAGGGAAGAAGGGAAAGGAGATAGAAAGGGCAAGAAAAAAGAGAGAGATGAAGACAGAAACAGACTGAGTAAGACAAAGACATGGAGAGAGAGACAGAGTGACACAGGGACATAGACAGAGAGAGACAGAGTGACACAGGGACATAGATAGAGTGACACAGGGACATAGACAGAGTGACACAGGGACATAGACAGAGTGACACAGGGACATAGACAGAGAGAGAGACAGAGTGACACAGGGACATAGAGAGAGAGAGAGACAGAGTGACACAGGGACATAGACAGAGAGAGACAGAGTGACACAGGGACATAGACAGAGTGAGAGACAGAGTGACACAGGGACATAGACAGAGTGAGAGACAGAGTGACACAGGGACATAGACAGAGTGAGACAGGGACATAGACAGAGTGACACAGGTTCATAGACAGAGAGAGACAAACAGAAAAATCTTTGTAATACCACCAAACAGTAAATCCAGGTGGTACATGTGTGTTTTACTAGACACAGAAGGAACATAAGAATACATCAGTAAAAGAAATAAGAACACAAGCCTTCCTGGAAGGACACATGTGACTTACTTGTTTCAGACATTAAATGCCAACACAGTGCAAAGCAAGAAGAAAATAATCACACACTTAGGATATTAATATTCTGAAAGGAGTAAAAAGGGTTGAATACAGGTCTGGGGTCTTAACTCCTATAATCCCAGTACTCAGAAGGCTAAGACAGGAAGATTGCTGAGTTCAAGGCCAACGTGGGCCATAAAGTGAGTACTAAGTCAGCCAGAGCTCAAGAGCAAAGACAAATTTAGAAAATATATAGATTACCTGTGGATCATACAGGTCATGTTATATGGAAATCAGCAATTCATTTTTAAGCACCCCATTTTCTCATCTGCAAATCAGTGAGCTAAAGTCAATAATTAAAAATTCTGTGAGCATTCATTGGTGCCCTTAGCACATACTGTTTCGTTACTTCACAGAGCTCACATGTGAAGTGTTTCAAAGGAGAAAGCAAGAGATACAAAAAGAGAAAGAAGGAGAAAAAAGAGAAAGGAAGGAAGACAGGGAAGGGGAAAGTAAGAGAAAGAGGGTAGGAAAGGGGAGAGAGAAAGTTTGGTAGAGAAACCAAGGTAGAGAAAGAGAGAAAAGAAGGAAGGAAGGTAATAAGAAAAAAATAGAAAGCAAGGAAGAGGTGGGAAGGGGAACATTGTAAGGGACAGGTCACAATGGTAATCATGACCATGCAAGAACAGTGAGAATTCTTGAAGCTGATTTAACGTAATTATCTATCCTATTTTCTGTAAATATTCTTGATGCAATCAGGTGAGCAATGCCTAGAAATGAGGCTGAAAGGACCCTGACCCAAGGAAACTTTCTTTACAGGAAGCAATGTTAGTTAGAAATAGTTAAATATTTTTTTAAAAATTAAAAAAAAAAAAACCTTGTTAGTTTTGCCTGAAGGATAGGCAGAAACACATATTGATGTAGACTTTACTTCCTGACAGCTCTAGTCAAGCTGGAGAGAGGACAGCCTTACAGAGAACTCAGAGCTGACTCTGCCATCCCTAACAAGGGCCAGACTTCAGTAAGGAAGGCAAAGGGGGTTGAAAATGAAGCAATTTTAGCTTGGCTGTCACCTATAAAAAGAACTATCTAGGAGCAGTGGGGATGAGGCAGAGGCTGGAGAAGAACCAGAGAAAGTAGGAAGTGGGCTGACTGGCAGCCAGGGCCTTATTTTGTCACTGAATCTGAATTTAGCTTATCTCTAAGCTCCCTTTATCTGGCCATGCTGAAGAGTGTGTGTCCCCATGGGAGAAGCGTACATGTTCATCTGTTTTATATATGAAATCGTCCACCTTGGGCCAAAACTCCCACTGTTGCTTCTGCCTTGAGTGATTTCCATCAGAAGAAATCCCCTGAGAAGTCAGGGGACAGTGCCCTGGCAGATCGTGGTGAAGAGAGAGTCTCACAGCTGGCCCTGTCACCTGTGGTTAGTGTGGCACAGGAACCCATGGAGATGTCATTGTCACAAGTGTTCTATCTCTCTGTGCTCAGACTGCTTCTCACATCTCCTACAGAACAAGGAGCAAGGCAGCCTGGTTCTGTTCTGCTCAGTGCAGGGAATGTGACAGTGGCACTGACCCAGAAAAGAATGATCAACATTCTCAATGGAAAAAAAAAAAAAAACATAAAAGGCAACATACACACTAATTAATGTTATCTTGAGCCAGAACTGGTTTATCAACCAGTTTTCCAAATAAAAATTCAGAGCACACCAAAGGAGACATTGCATTACAGGCCTTTCCCCACTTACCTTTACAAATTACCAGTTCTTTTGCCTATTTAACTATTGAATTCTCATCTCTTACAACAATTACATATGTTATTGATACTATTGCATAGATCCCTCAGTATTCAATCTAGTTTCTTGAAAAGAGCAGTTAAAAATTTATTTGTAATAATATGATGTACAAGCCTTTTGGTTAATGTTAAAAATGGTTATATTTTACCTTATTTTCACTATTGGGAGAGAGTTGTAGATATTTTAATTGAGTGCTCAAGAGAACAATCCAAGAGATTCCATGCACTAAATTATAGCTCCTTGGTATTAAATTTTAATTTTGATGATAGATATGCATGTGTTTGCCTTTTCTGGTGTTCATAATTCTCAGAGGATTTTGAAAGCAGCTCATGACAGAGAAAGCGAGTTAGATTTTAGCTTCGAAAATTGAGTTGGCAATCTTCAGTGTATTTCTTTGTTTTGTTCTAAGATGAGGTACATAAATAACCTTTGAAGAAAAGTGGATTATTTTGCAGTTAAATTATTTGGTTAGACTCTCACTTTATGCAATATGGTGGAATAGAGTTGGCAGCATGGGTAGATATCCTAGAACTCCCTTCTGCTACCGAGCAACTGCGCCCAGAAAATGCAATTTTATGACATCCTTAGATTTCCACAAAGCAAGGGAAATTCCAAATTCATTAAAATTGAGATAGATTCTTGAGTTAAAACACATTCATTGTCTTAGACCTATGTTCTGGGTGACAGTCAATGCCCCCAGCTTTTCTATCTTCAGGTATTTTGATAGCATCAAAAATGTCTGCATAGGGCAGTCCTGTTTCCAGGGTATTTGTAGATAGAGATAGAAGTTGAAAATAGAGTCCAAATGGGACTGTGCTCTTGATATCTTCTGAAGCTGTTGCTATTTTAATAGAACATATGCCCAGAGGAAGTGTTTCCTATTATTGTGTAAATATAGTTCTCCAAGAATGGAGAGGATCACCCAGAAGAAGAACAGCCGCAGGATATTGCTAGTCTAATTCTTTGATGGTATAAATGGAAATTCATTGAGGGAAACAGAAATGAGATTCTTGGTCTCTTTTGTCCTAACTAGTAAATCTTATCTCTGGTTGTGTGTTCAAATGTACTAAGGAACCCCTGGTCTGCAGCATTCACTGCTGGTCATAGGAGCTCACATCATGCAAGATTGGACCAGACTGGAACTGACTAAGTTAGAGCATAAAAACAGCTCCTAGAGCTTCATATATTGCTTTCAAAGATGTATTGTCTACCTGCACCTACCTGTGGGTTCCCAGTTCTTGTATCTCCAACTACTTTCTAATTCCATGCAGGTACACATAAAAGAAGTCAGTCAGACCATTTGCTGGAACTTCAGTGCAGAAAGAGGTCTGTGTTTAGCCATTCACCTGACCGCACTGGTTCACAGCTTCTGCAGACCACACTTTTCCATGCTATAAATAAGTCAAAGTTTCTCAAACAGTGAATTCTTTTAGGCCTTTCTTAGAAATCTGAATCTCAGAGCCACAGCTCCCCCTTGTGGCCAATGGAATGAAAGGCATTCTTAACCTTTTTTCCTTCTTGGAGCTCATAGATGATTTTTGTTCTACAAATATATTCCACCTTAAGGTTGAGGTTATGCGACAGAATCAACTCCCAAAAGGAGTGAAGACATTCATAAAAGAAACTGTATATTATCTTTCTCCATTTGGCTTTCATGAGAATGAAACAATGGACTTCAAGATACTAAACTACTGGGAATCATAGAGACATCTTAGAACTTTTCTCCCAGAAGGAGATTTGCACATTATCAGACTATAAATTCCAGAAGGATAAAGCTGAAGCAGTGATGGGCAGGACTACATTTGATGGAGATTGTTTAGATATGCATACCTCTAGCCCTCTGTTTAAAACTAAAACTAAATTGTTTTATCGAAAACCTGAAGATTGACTCAGAGAGTCACTGGATTTTTTTTTTTTTTTTGACCTGCTTCCAAATGTGAGCACAGTGAATAAATTCCCCCTTTCTGCTTTTTATGATTCAAAAAACAGTGCAAAAGAAAGCAAAGAGGATAAGAACTCTACAGGAAGACCAACAGAGTCCACTAACCTGGACCTTTGGGGCTCTTAGTGTCTGAATCACCAATCAGAGAACATACATGGGCTGGACCTAGGCTTCCCCACACATCTGTAGCAGATGTGCAGCTTGGCCTTCATGAGGGTCCTGAACAACTGGAGCAGGAGCTATCACAAAAGCTGTTGCCTGTACATGGGATGTTCTTCAAGCTGGCTGTCTTCTCTGGCCTCAGTAGGAGAGGTTGAACCCAGACTCACAGAGACTCGAAGTGTCAGGATGAGGGGGACACTTAGGGGGTGCCCCACCCACCCAGAGGTGAAGGGGATGGGGAAGGGGGAAGTATTAGGGGAGGGGGTCACTGGGAAGAGGGAAGTGAAAGAGGGATGTGAAGTGAGTAAGTATTAAATAAATAAATAAATAAATAAATAAATAAATAAATAAATAAATAAATGGAAAAAAGAAAACAGAGCACACAAACAAGAAAAAGGGTTTTAGAATTTAGCATTTCTGCTGTGTACTAGGGCTGTTGGGTGGCAGAGGTCTTAGAAGGAGGGATACATATAGGAGGGGTGTTATCATTTGTCCAAGGCATTCCCATCTCAGACTAATTTCTCAGTAGGCACCAGCTGAGGAAGTGGTGGCCAATGAACAAGTAAGAAGAGAGTGACGCTGGGGCTGGCTAAGGCCACAAGGACATAAAGGGCCTCTCTAGGTGATGGTGGAAGAGGGGTGCCATTGTCTTTAAACACCCTTGGCTTCAGAAGCCCATTTCACAGGAAAAGAGAAAGAGCCTTTGTCCACAGAGGACACAAGCCTGACCCAAGCTCCCACTCCCACAGCCTGAGAGGTCACACAATGCACATGGTCTGAGGCCCATGCAATGGGTAAGTTCTGAGAGCCACAGGCATTCTCAAGAAGTTTCCAAACGGAGCAGTTCTAAGTCCAGCAGCTGTAACTGCGCTGTAACTAGTGGATAGTTGGTCTCTTAGTGTTCATCGTTTGAGGGAAAATATCAGACTCACAGATTCTGCAAATGATGTTTGAGTTCTCAACTAGACGTCGTGTCTTTAACATTTTGGGGGATGGGAAGAAGCTTTTTGGGTAAGGGTATCTTGATGCCCTAAAATGTTGGTTGGGTCCAAATTTTATGCAACACATGGAGAACTGTCATTCAAATGTTCTGGACCAGATGCCAATTGAGATCCTATTGATAAACAATGAAAGTAAAGACTTAACAAATACTACTAACACGGGTAAGTATTCCTTGAGACTCTGAGGAGTAGCCATTCCCTCGTGTGAAAAACAAGGGGTGGTACCCTCCAAGCCACTAGAGCCATATATCTTCAGAAGAGTTTGTATACTTAGATTTAATAGAAATATGGTTGCTAGGACAAGTTGCAGGAGGCTCTTCTTTTCTTAAGGTGTTTCCACCTTAAATCAAACATGTGCAAATATACCCTGGATTTCAGAGTTTGATGGAGTTATCAAATTACTACAATGTTCACTCCAAAATAAGCTAAAAGAAAATGTTTGTTTAATGGGAATGATTCATGTTTGGTGGCATTTGTATGCAAAGGCAGCAAGGACACAAAAGACAAAAAATTTAGAGAAAATATAACTCTTGCAGATATTTTCCCTTAATACTATTTACCAGTTTGGCAGAATCTGCTAAGAGGACAAGGTGGGGAAAAGATGGAGAGAGTGAGGTGCTTTGTAAAGCAACCATTGGCTCTTGGATATGTAGAATAACATTTAAATTCAGAGCTACTGATCAGAAGGACCCTGAGACAGCTCCAGGCCTGGAGCCTGCAGATGGTGCTGGGAATTCCTGAAAATGAGCACAAGGGAAACTCAAAGAGAGTGAAAATGTTTCAGAGCTAGACCATGATGATACTGGCACAGCTGTATGAATTTGTCAAAGCTCATGGAATCATACATATAAATAAAGATTATGCATGTTACATGAATTTCATGTCGATAAAGCTGCTAAACACTCAAACATTGTTTAAAACTTAAACCACTGTCCACTTAAGACTTAACAGTGATCCCCAGGACTCCTCAAACCCAACTTCAATTTAATTCAGTCATCAGCTTGATGAAGATGACCTGCCGCTCTTACAACTTCCTAGCAGATACAGTCTCAGTCCTCACAAAGAGAAAAAATGAAATCATTTGGAGCCCTAAGTACTCTCGAATGTTCCTTGTAATCCAGGATTCACAAGAAAATAATATCATCACAAACCAAGACATGACAACAGACCAAAAAAAAAAAAAAAATTGTGGCTCAAAAAATTTAGATATTACAGTTACTGGACACTGGTTTTTAAATAGTTAATGTTTTGACAAAGTAGATATAATGAAGAATTTTAGCAAAGAACTTGAAACTATAATCATGATCTAATAGAAATTCTGAACTGAGTTATACTGATTGCTTAATATATACATTCACTATATTTGTTTATAAAGAGAATGTGCAAAGCTTAAAAGAATAGATAAGCTGAAGAGATAAGGTGAAACTACCCAAACAAAATTTGAGAGACAGAAAAAAAGAAAAAAGAAAAATACAAATGAAAATATGTTAATTGGGACATTGGTATAGATAGGTTGGCCAGAAATCTAAGATCTTCTAGAAAACTTTTGATCCACCTGTTCCACACTTTTGCAATCTGCCTACAAAAATATCATACAGGCCACTACTCTAACTCATAGCAGCAGGATTCCTTGGGAACATAATGTGAATATCTAAGCACCATTTTTATAGAGCAAATCTGTGTCTGCATAGAATTGCTCATCACAGATGTGGCTGGGATCAAATGATACAGTTTATATTTTTATCAAGTCTAAGTAATTAAGCCTTTAAGATGGTGGTCAGCTGCAACAGTGACATAGAAGGTTCACAGAATAAACTTCAGAGCTGATACAAGCAGTGGTTGGTTCTCAAGGAGTTGGTGTGCCTTGTCTTCTCCTCTGCCACTGATTCTAGATTCCCCCTAGCCTTCCTCTGCTTCGCTGTGGGTCGCTCCTGTTCAGTAGGATGGCACAATCTCTACTCCTTATGACAGTAGTCCTCAGCCTTCCTAAGGTTGTGACAGTTCCTCATGTTGTAGTGACCTCCAACAATAAAATATTTTGGTTGCTACTTCATAACTGCAATTTTATCTCTGTTATGAATCATAATGTAAATATCTGTGTTTTCCAATGGTCTTAGGCAACGCAACGTGTGAAAGGTTCATTCAGCTCCCAAAGGCACTGTGATGCACAGGGTGAGAATTGCTGCCTTATGGCTTTGATTTTTTTTTTTTTTTTGGTACGCCTACTTTTTATATTGTGACCAATTCAGTCAAGAAATCATCACCTATCACACCACACTCACAAATTACAGAAATTTGAATTCACTCAAATCTAGATCAACCTTTCCTTGGTTCCCAATATTGAGCAGCAAATTTGTGGCCACATGGTATCAATTTTTAGAAACTTTATTTATAATTTCAATTTTTCTGCATACCTTCTTGCATCCCTGTCAAAGGAACTAAAAACAAAACAAACAAACAAACAAAAAACAACAAAAGAACAAACATAGTTCCAGTTCACAATGAACAGGATGTTTATTGTGTATTGTGGTTGTAGTGTCAATTTCCTCCTTCTCATAAACCAAGATTTATTATCCAACAGATCTGATTAATACAAGGGAAGGAACTATAATTTCGACCCCTGAGTCACTAAGAGTGAGGATCAACAGGGCAGTGACCCTACTTCTTCCTTATGAATTAAAATACTTTATCTAAGAAACCATCAATAAAAGAAATAAAAAGATTTCTAATGCAATGCAATTAAAATGGAGAAAAAAGACAACATGAGTCACTTAGTTACTTGATGACATAGTATTTGCTCAAAATTATTGACCAACCACACTCTGTAGTGTCTAGGAGAAAACCTGTATATCCATGACCTCTGGCCCTTCCTATGTGAAATATCCTATCTTAGACATATAATTTCAGATATTTATCTGTTCAAACACAATTGCAATTAAAAAAATAGTCATGTAGACTTCCTTCTCCTGGGGAAGACAGGGTGTCAGAAAAGAGGCAGACACATAAGAGTTTATGTACAGGAAGACGGTGTTCTTTCAAGGCTGTGGCTAAGCTGCTGGCACAGAAGTACATGGCTGAGTCCTCCAGTGCTGTGGGTTGGATCTTCAGAGTGAAATATGAACCATCTGGCCTTTCAACTGAAAACTGATCCTTAAACAGATTAGACTTCTCCAAGACTTTACCGTTGTAGAAATTAACCAGAAACTCCATCTGCTGTCCTAAGATCTGTTTATACCAATAGAAATATAGGTGATTAGAAACTGGGTCACAATTGAGGGTCACCATCTGTCCCGTATCTATTACTTGATGACTTGGGATCTGTAAGACCTTGGGTCCTGTGTATCCTGTAGAAAGAGAAAGAAGATTAATGGAATACTTTAAAATTGTCTCAATAGGAAATGGAAATTCTAGAATTTCTAAGAACCCACCTGCTTCCAGGAAACTAAAAATTATCCAACCCAGGAGCCAGATATCCATAGTAGGGTCACACCCGGGATGTAGTTTCTCCTAGCTTGACTGACTGCACATCAGAAACAGGAGGGGTATGCTAAGTTCCTCTGGCCCCATAGGCAAGGTCTGACAGGGCTTTTGGTGAGTGGTAACAGTTACCATCTGCAGACTGCCCTCTATGGGAGAAAGGAAACCTTAATATCATGCATATAGTAGACATCCAAGGGTTCCGGATTCTGTTCTGCCTATGAGATAGATCTAATGGTGTGCACAAGGCAGAGGGCCATTGCTAGGGCTAATCAGAGGGAAGGTAGAGTTCAACAAAGGAAGTTGTAAGAATTAAGTCTTCCTCAGAAACGCCAGGATGTTTCTTCTTTGTTACTGTGGTGAGCAACAACTCAAAGGTATCAGACTCTACAACTCACAACACCGAGGACAAAGAGTCAGCATGAAGATTAAAGAGATGCTAGGAAAGAGACAAGCACGGAAGTGTTTAAACCTCAGTGGGAAAGAAAAGCAAGGGCCAAGAACCCGACCATAGGCAAGGAGAGTAAGTTAACCAATGGTAAAGATCAAATACGGAAGGATTATCCTGGGATATAAGAACTCAAAGAGCCACTTTAGGAGGGGGGATTTCTCAACAACAAAAACAAAGCATGAGCATTTCAAAGCTGGAATGTGGGCAGAGATACATGTTCTTCTTGTAAAAGGAAGTCATATAAAGATACCTATTGGAAAAGGATGGGTGAGAACAGTTAAATGGACCATAAAAGATTTCTCAGGACTACAGACCCTTGAAACAATTAAACTTGAGCTTGTCGGTCCCATATTTAACCATAGACAATGTTTTACTCAAGTCAAAGCTGCTGCTTTGCAAACTCAGAGTTTGGCATCATGACTTCTGATTAACAGGTGGCATTGTGGTCTGAGGTTTTTACTTGAGTCCTGTGGACTACTGAATTGAGTCCCCAGGCTCAGGTAGACCAGTTCCATCAACAGTTTCCTGGATAGACTGAGGAGGTTTGTGTACAGGGAGGCAAGAGCTCTGCAGGGCTGTGTCTTGGCTACTGGCACAGAAGTATGTGGCCGCGTCGTCAGGCTTTAGGGCTGTGATCTGAAGGTCTAAGTAGGTTTTCTCTGAATTGTGAGGTTGGAAGCGACTTGAGGCAGTCTGATTGTCCATAAGTTTTTGATAGTTATAGGAAAACATGAGCTCTAGGGACTTCTTAGCACTTTGTCTATACCAATACATAGCATTGTGGCCTAGATACTGTTCGCATATCAGGGTTTTTTCACTCCCTGTGACTGCCATCAGATATTTTGGTTTCTGGATAATTTTCGGGTCAACTGGACCTGTGGAAATAAGGAAACAAGTTTAATCCTCAAGGTAATTGTAGAAGGATGTTCTATGTAAAATACAAAAGTGTATTGACCATGGCTAGGACTCACCTGCCACCAGGAGACAAATGGCCAAGCAACTGAGGAGCATGGAACTCATGGCAGGGTCACACAGGATGGGATCTATGGCTTTCTCTTTGGATCCTGGCTGTCTGGGTGCCTTTTGCTGACCTGTAAAAAGCTCTGCTTGGATTCTCCCTGTTGTGTAGATGGTTTCAGCTCACACTTCCTCTTTGCCCTTCATGCTTGTCAGGACATAGGCTCCCAGATCAAGACCATAACCAGCTGCCTCCTGGGGCTCCTCAGACAGTTTCTTGTACCAGCAAATGATGCTTTCTTTCTTCTTTCTACTTTGCATTACCCCTCCTCCCCTGACAGACAGATTCACTTCCGTTGGATAGACACCCTATTTGTTGACTCTCATGGATTCAGATTAGGCATATCCAGGTTTTCTCTCTTTCATCCTAAGAAAAGCAGCCTCACTGCTCATCAGAGCCTTTTCCTGAAGCCACCTGTACATCATTTCAAGGTACAGTAACTTAATGGTAAGTAGATAAGAAGCACGACGGCGAGTGCTGAGAGAGGAAGGAGAGGACTGTGCTGTAACCACACACACACACACACACACACACACACACACACACACACACACACACACACACACACTGGGAAGACCTCACCTTCTAGATGCTTGGCCTTGCATAGATGCTTGGAAAGGAATCAAGAAGAGAAAGGTGCAGGAGAACAGAGAATATCTGGCTCAAAGAGACAGAGCCAAGGAACAATACCCTACAGGTTCTGGAAGACCTAGTGTCTCTGAGCTCCATCCACACCATCTCTCAAACAGAACAAGGAGCAGAGCCTAACGTTTTACTTCCTGCCCAACTCCCTTCCCATCCTCCATTCTCACCTAACCTCACCATTGATGCCTCAAGAGTTTCTGTGAGGTCACAGCTCCCCCTAGAGGATAAACAAGCACATTACCTCCAATCTGTCATTTCCCTTCATGAGTTTGAGTTACACAGAAAAATTAATGAGGGTATTGAAGGTAGGATGATCCATAGACTAAGAAGGCATTATATGGGCTACAAACATCAGCTCTTGGTGAAACACCCAAAATTAATCAAGAACTATCTACTGAACACATCTGCACTTGCCAGGCTCTGCTCAAACACTAGGAACAGAGGAGTAAAACAGACTATTTTGAATTGGATACCTTAGTTTGTTGAAAAATCACTAGTGAGTAATGTTATTCCTCTTGAATGCTGACAGTGGGAGTTAGAATGCACACTTTAGGAAATTTAAACATAATTGATTTTACATCTAAATAATTTCATCTTCTCATTTCTCTTGAAAGTTGGATGCAGATAAAGGCTGAAATAATTATCTGCAACCCTATACCAAACATTCAGACTACTCAGACAACCATCGGCAGCAGGAACTCCAGTGTTCTCCAACTCTGTCACAATGGGTGGTTAATTGTACTTCTTAGTAGTTAAATAAATGAATGCAATGGTAAATAATAAAAGATCACATGTAAAGGTTAAGTTGAAATACTTTAAGTGCTTCCAGTGATGTATTGTTGGCACTGATATATATGTATATGTATATGTATATGTATATGTATATGTATATGTATATGTATATGTATATGTATGTGTATGTGTATGTGTATGTGTATGTGTATGTGTATGTGTATATGTATATGTATATGTATGTATATGTATATGTGTGCATATATATATACATATATATATACATATATATACATATACATATGTGTATATATATATATATATACATATATGAGGCTTTGCATAAATTGAATGTGAAGTCTCAAGATGTAAGATTGGCATGTAACTGACTAAAATAACTTTATCTGATGTGAGTAGAACATTTATTTGTACTTTAAAGGTGCTCATAGAATGGTAGCTTTTTAGTGTGTGCCAAACATTGTTTAAAGGAGCAATGAAGAATGGAAGAAAAACGTTTCCTTATTTTCCTTCTTCCTTCTTTCATTTATTTTCATTTATTTCTTGTTTATTTTTTTTAAACAGAGCTTCTCTGTGTAGACCTGACTGTTCTAGAACTAGCTCTGTAGACCAAGCTGACTTTCCACTCACAGAGATCTGTCTGTTTCCACATCCCTAGTGCTAGAATTAAAGGCATGTGACACCGACACTTGGCAACACTTCCGTTCTTAATTCCTCCTACTTGTCAGGATCCCCTCATTCTTTGGAGACTTCATTGCTTTATCACACACACACACACACACACACACACACACACACACACATACACACACACACACACACAACTATCTTTTTTGTTTTTTGTTTTGTTTTGGTTTTTTGTTATTAGAGCAAGGATATTTAGGAAACAGGGAGTGAGCTCTAGATACACATTTGAGGTATAACACTGTCGCCAGGGCATTGGAGTCACTAAAGTAGGGAGCAAACGCAGTATACAGGCAACTGCAGACCTTGATAGTGAAAAGCTGAGAGTTTACTAATATCTTCCATTCATTCTAGCTCTGACCTTCTCCCCTTCCTTGTCTGCAGTGTTCTGAGGCAGTGCTGAGAAATCTAGCATCTGTTATCCTTAATAGGTTTACATATGTGATCACCCAGTCTGCAGGCAGCCACTTGACTATTTCGGAGGTCTCCCTCTCTCACCTGTTAACACCCTCACCTTCTTGTTCTGACTTCTCAAGCCTGAAAAGCAGTATGTAGAAGTCTTCCTCATTTTGGCCCAGTTTCTCACATCCCATGCAAGCCCTGTGTTGCCCGTGTGACCTTCTCCATTTCCTGTGGTTTCAACAGCCTGTGTGAGGCTGCTTAATGTGTCCCATTTGCACTAAACACCAGACTCGACCGAGGATATCCTCTTCACCTATGCCAGTGATGCTTAGCGTGTGAATTGCGACCTTCTTTTTGTATTTTGGTTGTCCCATTTGCTTATCTCATATATTAGGTTCCTTACTAGAATTTTTGAATGGCATTAGTTTAATTTAGAATAATCCATGGGCATTAGAGATGATAAAAGGGGTGATTTCTTCCCAGTAATGACTAGCACATTAACCAGGAAAGTAGTTAGAGAAACTAAAGAAAAGTCCAATGTCTTAATATAGGAAAAGAACTTTCAATGACTTCAATGTCTGGTTCCTCTTGATCCTGCCAATGCACAGATCAATATTTGAGCTCAATCAGCCCTCAGTTTAATCGAATCTTTCAAGGCCACTAAGCAACGTGCATGGGAAAGACAAATAACAAACACAGTCTAATTAAATATAAACTGAGGCTTATAAGTAACCATGTGTTTAAATTCCCCATAGCTCATGCCTCTTGTTTTAGAAAATGACATAAAAGGAAAACCCACACAATGTATAACAAGATCAGGTCTCATTATAATTGAGAATTCACTGGTATCATTGAGCACAGATATTTCATACAAGGAGTAGAAAAGAATATATTATTTTGAGGTCAGGGAACTTTTAACTCCCTTAGCTTTATCAAGCATCCTAGACTATTTCAGAGAACATCAGACATCAAAGAAAACCTTGTGACAATCTTATAGGCCTAAGAATAAGTAGACTATTCCTGGATACGTTTTCTCAGATTTGTTCAATCACTGTACATAAATAATTATATAAATTATACACATTCATATATACATATAATTACATATGTATTAAAAATACCTTAAGGTATTAAGCATATATAACCATATGGTAATCAAGTCTTAATGTTCTGACTAGCTTCAGTCATCAATATAATTTTCCTTCACAGCCAACCAGCAAAGGAGCCACAAGCTTGCCATTTTCTGAACCATTTCAAGAAAGGAATGCTCATTATTAGTCTTTAACTTGAATGTAGATAGTATGAAGACTATCATTTCATTTTTAAAGTGATCATTTATCTTAATGTCTACCATATAAACATGGCCAGCACATGAAAGCTCAACATTATAGTTTAAGAAGAGACTAAGCTAAAAGAAGTCTAGAGTGCTAGAAAGGTGGTTCAGGTATGAAAGTACATATAGTTTTTGTAGACGATTCAAGTGAGGTGACCAAACACACATCTGGTGGTTCATAATGCTTTTAATTCTGTCTCTAAGAGGTTCAAAATTCCCTTTAGACCTTTTTAGGCACTGCACTCAAGCTCAAAAACACAAACTCAGATACACACATATTTACACATCATTAAAAATATAATATTTATTTTAAAAGGAAAATGATCAGCTTTCAAAATGTAACAACATTTATCCACCATTTTAAGTGATTTGCATGCACACAGATGTAGAAATGTTACTAGATTGACTAAAGGCTGGAGATCAGTACCCTCCCATATAGCTATTACCACTTTTTGATGACTGAATAATGTCCATAGAAGTCAAGCAGAACCATGTTCTCTTGTCTTGGATTTGGGCAAGAGGAGGTAGTGAAAATTGTCATATATCCACCATACCCTTACATTCCTCCCTGGAAGCTGCCATTTTTTCCCTCTTAGAAGGAGTGAATGTGATAAAGCCCAGGTAGGACCACCAGAGGAAGCATTGTTGAACACAGCAGTACAGGAGCCTATTATTATAAGAAGCTCTGCACTGAGACATCATTGTTCCTATAAACCCAAATCTCAGATGAGTCTGAGGGAGTTCTAAGGGAGATAAGGAATGGCCCAGCTTCTAGCATTGTTGTAAGAATCATCAGCAGATCGTTGATGAGGGTGAGAAGATGCATCTCATTCTGGGTACTTTTCCTTGTCTTACTTTTTAATATTTCCTGACTCTTGGGAATTAATTAGTGGCAGCTTCCTACCTTGGACTCCATTTAGTTAGTGAATATTGAGTGTCTATATTGACCCAACATTTAAGGCCATTTTCTTTTCTTTCTTTCTTTCTTTCTTTCTTTCTTTCTTTCTTTCTTTCTTTCTCTCTCTCTTTCTCTCTTTCTCTCTTTCTCTCTTTCTCTCTTTCTCTCTTTCTCTCTTTCTTTTTTCAATAGCCTTGGATGCAAAACCCATTTGTCCTTTTGTTTTCTCCTTTTCATGTGAAATTCTTAAGTTGTGTGATAGTTTGTATAAGCTCAGCCCAGGGAGTGGCACTATTAGAAAGTGTGGTCCTGTTGGAGTAGGTGTAGCCTTGTTGGAGTAGGTGTGTCCCTGTGGGTGCACACTTAAGACCCTCATCCTAGCTGCCTGGAAGCCAGTATTCTGCTAGAGGCCTTCAGATGAAGATGTAGAGTTCTCAGTTTCTGCTGCACCATGCCTGCCTAGATGCTGCCATGTTCCTGACTTAAAGATAATGGACTGAACCTCTGAGCCTGTAAGCCAGTTCCAGTTAAATGTCCTTATAAGAGTTGCCTTGGTCATGGTGTCTGTTCATAGCAGTGAAACCCTAACTAACACAGAAGTTGATACCAGGAGTGGGGCATTCATGTGACAGCCTGGCCAGGATTTGGGAAGACTTTGGAAGGACTTTGGAACTTTGAACCAAAAGAGCCATTAGGTGTTAAGACCTCTGTGGGATGTTCTGTAGGAGCATGGAAGATAATGTTGAGAATAGTGCAAAGATGGAGGCCTGGCTTGTGGAATTTCAGAGGGAAGATTAATGACTCTTCTCAGGGCCATTGCTATTTTGATTGTAAAGATTCTGTGGTTTTGGTTAGATGGGGCTAAAGAATCAGCTGTGATCAACAAGATACCAAAACTACTATAATGAAACCTTTGCGTTGCTGGAACGATTGATGCTGATTAGCTGGAACTAAAAAATTAGCAGTGATTAAGAAGAGATCAGCATCACTAAGGTGAAATCTTCTGGGAAGTATTTTCTGAGAGTACAGAGAAGCTCTGATCCAGAGACAGACCTTGTGTTGGCAGCTAGATGTGGTAATGTATAAGAGTCATCCAAGTGGTACTGGTTTTGAAACATGAAGGGGTAGCAGCTGATGCTTGGCACTGTGAGAAGTGGTTGTAACCCCCGAATTACTGATACTAGAGCAACATCAGTGTTGTGTACAGATAGTTTGCCTCTGCATTCCCTGTGAGGTCCCCCCTCCCCCCCTTCCCCACTCCAGAAGCTCCCATCTTCCCTCCAGCCCTTGGTAAAATGTGGTATGCAGACATCTGGTTTCTGTGCTGCATCCTCCTTCAGCAGCCCGGGGCTCCCTCCCCTTCCCCTAGTGTTAGAATGGCACTTAATGAGGACATTCTAAGAAGACATCCCACCTTTGTGTCTCCAAAACCCAGCACTCCTGCTGATTAACAACAGAACTCCTGGTCCCTGTCCTTGAGACCTTGGAGAAATAGGAAGTTCAAGGGAGACCATGGTAAAATAAATAAATAAATAAATAAATAAAAAAAATAAAAAAGTAAACAGAGGTCAGGTCACAGACAGCTATGGCTAGCCATAAAATTAGTTTCTGAAAAGACACCCATTAACCCTCCCTCCCACTTCAGTCCTATTCCACCAAATGAGTACAGCCCTCTACTCCCCTTTCACACTGTTCCTAACTATCCTGTATATAAACCCAATGTTTTCTGGACTCAGGGTCACTTGCCAGTATTCACACAGTGAGTCCTAGGTGAGCGATCCGAGTTCAAACTAGAAATAATAAAAGACTCTTTTTTGAGTTGCAGTGGACTTCAAAGTTCTTGGGCTCCTCTGGGTTTCCTGTGGCCTCAGGGCACAACGAAGCTAGGAGAGGCCATTGGTCAAGACACAGCCTCACTGGCAGTTGAAGACCCAGGACTGAAAGGGTCATGAAGAGAATTTGAGGCTTAGCACCATAAAAAGAGCATATGATAGGCTATTTGTGAAAGTGCAGCCCAGTTGCAGCAAAAGACAGCAATGTTTTGGAGATGCCAGTACCTTGAGATGACCACCAAGAACAACAGCAGCAGTGTAGTGCGGGCTGCTGGAGCCTAGAACACCCAAGGTGTTTGCTCTAAAGAGCAGAGCTGGAGAGGTGACCCAAGCCCTTGGAGGCTTGAATGGATCCCAGACATTGGATTGTTCAAGTTGGATTTTGCTTGTGCTGTGCCCTGATATTTTTCCCTCTTGAAGTAAGAAAGTATTTTAATGGAGCCCACAGTTAAAAGACTTGGAATTGTAAAAATACTATGAATTTCAAAAGAGACTGGGCATTTTAAAGGGATTGAAATTTTAATATGTAAGAATTTGTAAAGATTGTAGAACATTTACAATTATTTAGCTCTTGGGGATGAATAAGAAAGTAAGGGTTGAGGCTTAATAGTGATGTGTTTGTGTGTCAAGTTGACAAGGAATCAGTTGTACTGGCTGGTTTTGTGTGTCAACTTGACACAAATTGGAGTTATCACGGAAAAAAGAACATTCCTTGAGGAAATGCTCCATGAGATACTGCTGTGAGGCATTTTTTTCAATTAATGTTCAAGGGTGAGAGGGCCCATTGTGGGTGGTGCCATCCCTGGGCTGGTAGTCCTGGGTTCTATAAGAAAACAAGCTGAGCAAGCCAGGGAAAGCAAGCCAGTAAGTAATATCCCTCCATGGCCTCTATATCAGCTCCTGCTCCCTGACCTGTTTAAGTTCCAGTCTTGACTTCCTTGGTGATGAACAGCAATGTGGAAGTGTAAGCCAAATAAACCCTTTCCTCCCCAACTTGCTTCTCGGTCATGATGTTTGTGCAGGAATAGAAGCACTGACTAAGACAAGTTGGAACAGTTTTGCTTGGAGAGGACACTTGAAAACTTGGCATTGGTTGTCACAAATGCAAGAGAGAGGTAGTGTTCTTTCTAAATCAAGATTGTGGTAAACACAGGAGTTTCCCATCACAAAGACTTAAGAGGCTCCAAATGTCAATAGTATCAAAGTTGAGAATCTCTTTTTCACTAATATATTACTTTGTCACAGTGACCAAAGTATCAAGCATAGATAAATTAAGAAATGAAAGTGTAATGGCTCATGGTTTAAAATGTTCTTTTCATCATGTAAAAAAATACATAACAAAGAGGAGCCATTATGTGATTGCAAGCCAGGAAGCTGAAGAGGAGAACACAGGCACTGCACTGCCTCTCTCCTTTCTTCACATCTGTCATCTTGGGTCTCCAACCCAGCAATGGCACCAACTATATTCAAGTAGGGTTTTCCCTATCAGTTAACCATCTCTGGAAATGACTTCATACACAGTGCCACTAGCGTAACCCTACAAATTTCTAGATAATTCTAAACCCAATCATGTTGATTTTGAAGATTCGCCATCCCAACTAAGTTGTCTTTGTAACAGCAAAATTTTAGAACAAGTCCTCAAGAATGATATCTTAAACAAAAATAGCATACTGGTATATGAGTTGAGATTTTTGGATAGGTAGAGAATCTGACTATTGTTTTTAGCTAGAGAGTTACTCTGTATGAAGAATCCCTCTAACCAGACATGGTAGTTAGTTCACATCTCTAACCCCATTCATCCTGGAACTGTGAGTTTGAAGCTAACCTGGAAAATTTAAAATCTATCTCAAAATAAACGTTTATTTTTNTCTGTTGTCACCTGAATTTTTGATCTTAGCCATTCTTACTGGTGTGAGGTGGAATCTCAGGGTTGTTTTGATCTGCATTTCCCTGATGATTAAGGATGTTGAACATTTTTTCAAGTGCTTCTCAGCCATTCAGTATTCCTCAGTTGAGAATTCTTTGTTTAACTCTGTGCCCCACTTTTTAATGGGGATATTTGATTTTAGTGTCCACCTTCTTGAGTTCTTTATATATATATGTGTGTGTGTTAGGGGCTTCATATCAGCTGGTGTATGCTGCCTGGTTGGTGGCTAAGTGTCTGAGGGTTCTCAGGGTTCCAGGTCAGTTGAGACTGCTGGTCTTCCCATGGGCAGCCCTCTCTTCAGCTTCTTCCAGCTTTTTCCCCAAGCCAACCCCAGGGGTCCTGGCTTCTGTTCATTGCTTGGCTGCTAGTATCTGCAGCTGACTCTTTCAGCTGCTTGTTGGGCCTCTCAGAGGGCAGTCATGCTCGGCTTCTGTCTGCAAGCACAGGACAGCATCAGTAACAGTGTCAGGGCCCCGGGCCTTCCCTTGAGCTTGATCCTAATTTGGGCCTGTCACTGGACCTCCTTTCTCTCATGCTCTTCTCCATTTTTGTACATGCAGTTCTTTCTGAAAGGAAAAATTCTGGGTCAGAGTTTTTAACTATGGGATGGCAACCCCATCCCTCATTTGATGTCCTGTCTTTCTACTGGATGTGGACTCTGCAAGTTCCCTCTTCCCACTGTTGGGATTCTCATCTAAGCTCCCTCCCTTTGAGTTCTAAGAGTCTCTCACCTCCTGGGTCTCCTGTACATTCTAGAGAGACCCCTACCTCCTACCTCCTGAGTTTGCCTGTTTCCATTCTTCCTGATGGCCCTCAGGGCTTCAGTCCTATTACCCCCAATACCTGATCCCCCCTTTCCTTCCCTGTCCTCTATCCCACCCAGCCCCTCCCTTCCTCTGTTCCCATTGACTGCTTTCATTAAAAAAGAGTTTTCCTTTCCTTGAAAGAGAGGGTCTTTACACTAGCAATGGAGTCTTAATGTGGATGTAGAGTACTAGAAGGAGCCTAGGAAAAGTTATAGCTTTAAATAACTACAAAATAGGCATTGTCATATGAAAGACCAGAGTTCTAGTGAGTTCTTTATAAAAATGCTTACATCTGGAATTTTAGAATACCTAAGACTTTTGTCTGAGAACCTGAAAACCTGAAGCTTTGCCTTGTGACTTTATGAACTTGTTTTCCTACTATGAAGAACAGTTCCCACCAGGTGAGTTTGTTTCTTCCATTCCCACACCCTTTGGAAGAAAAAGGTTAGTGTTTGGATTTTGTCCTGCATTATCTTCCATCTTTCATTGAATTGAATTCTAAATTTAGATTTCTAAGTTTCCGATGAAAGAACTTTTCTGGCACCCATGGCCATGGGTGTCAACAACACATGAAGGTATAAATAGCCGCGGAGGAAAGCCTTCGTCCTATTGACTGCTCTAGCCACAGTGAGGAACCATGAAGATCCTAATCTTCCTTGCCCTCCTCGGAGCTGTTGGTGAGTACCTTTAATGAATAAGTCACCAAGAGTTAATCATCTTTGCTTTTTGGTTGGTTGTTCAATCTCTGGAAACCCCCAAGGATTTAAGTACAAGGAAGGTTTTTTGGACTAAACTCAAGACTTAGTTAATACCAGAAAAATATTCACCAATTCCAACATATATGATCCCTATTTTTTATATAAATTTATTTATTTAATGTATGTGAGTACACTGTCCAACCTTCAGACATGCCAGAAGAGGGCATCAGACCCCATTACAGATGGTTGTGAGCCACCATGTGGTTGCTGGGAATTGAATTCAGGACTTCTGGAAGACCAGTCAGTGCTCTTAACCACTGAGCCATCTCTCCAGCCCATATTATCCCTGTTTTATTTTTAATTTTCATAATGAGTCTTGCTAAATTGTCCAGGCTACCACTGAGCACATTCTATAGCCCAGACAGATCTTAAGTTTTCCATCATTCTGCCTCAGCCACCAAAGCAATGGAGTGGGAACTACAGGTCTGAGACAAAATGCAAGGATGCAACTAAAAGTGTAATGCTGAAATGTAATACGAGTTTTTCCAGAACTCAGCAAGTATAAATTAGACATATCTCTCAATATTTCCAGAAATATCTTAGCTAATAAAATATCTTAGCTCAGAAAAATAATGTAATACCTTGAAAGTCTAAGAAACCTTGATAACAGTGGAGCCTACTACACAATGCAGGAGCCCATGCTGCAAAGGTTTAAATGAAAAGGTTAGTAAGGGAAATCTTGTAATGATGGTGAAATTGTTTATAAAAACTTCAGTTACAAGCAATAAGAGAGAGAAACAGAATGAAAACATTAAATAATTTTTTTCTAAAGTGAGAATACTTTCAGCTTGCTCCTTAAGTTTTTCTTCTTTGCTTATGGGGATAAACATGTCATGCCAACAACTTATCACCTGTCAAGATTAATGCAAAGCTATCCATTTGCATGGCTTCTCAGCAGATTCTGTTATAAAGTGTCCCTTATGTCCTCAAATAGTCACAATCGGGCATCTCTGGTTGACTTTCTTCTCAGTTGCTCTCCCCGTGGATGATGATGATGACAAGATTGTTGGAGGCTATACCTGCCAGAGGAATTCTCTCCCCTACCAGGTGTCCCTGAACTCTGGCTACCACTTTTGTGGAGGCTCACTCATCAATCCCCAGTGGGTTGTTTCAGCCGCTCACTGCTACAAATCGTAAGTGACCAATATTCACGTTTCCATGCTCTAAATCGATTGTCCTTTGGCCTTATCAAAATACAATTAGGAAATGTGCACAATTATATAGGATATTTAAAACATCCAGATTCTGGGTTGTAGAGGTGGATCAGTTGTTGAGAGAACTTGCTGCTCTTCTGGAAGGCCTGGGTTTCATTCTCAGCAACAGCACCTAATGGTTCAAAACTACCTGTAACGCTAGTGTCATGGGATCTTATACCTTCTTCTAGACTCCATTGGGCATCTGCATTCATACATGAACATACCCACACACAGACATATATTGTGTATATAATTAAAAGTAAATCTTTAAAAAATCAGATATCAAGAACTTGATTCTATCTCAACAATTATATGATCTAGTGAGGGATATTTATATGAAGTATTGTTTCAGAATTCATTACTATCTTTCTAGGTGATGATACTAAATACTCAGAAGGGGAACCAACATTGTTTAAGGATGTATTAGAATAGGTTCAGATTGTGAATCACTACATAGCTTTTTTTTTTTTTTTTTTTTTTTTGGTTTTTCGAGACAGGGTTTCTCTGTATAGCCCTTGCTGTCCTGAAACTTACTTTGTAGACCAGGCTGACCTTGAACTCAGAAATCCGCCTGCCTCTGCCTCCCAAGTGCTGGGATTAAAGGCATGCGCCACCACGCCTGTCACTACATAGCTTTAACAAAAGGAAATGGGCATGTAAAGATAAAACACTGTATTTTAAGTACATTATGAAAAACAAGCATACATAATTCTGTCCTATAACATTGCACTGCTTTTTAACCAAGCATGGTGGTACACACTTTTAATCCCAGCACTTCTTTTCTGACATTTTGTTTCATTCCACTGTTTATTTATCTTAATATCTCAAATCCTTGTATATCTTATATATCCAAAGTCTTGAAGAATAACAATTGGAAAAATAGCAGACACCAACCAATTTCTACCAATCTGCTCTTCACCTCCAACTACTTAGTAAAGATGCTTCTTCCCATCCTATATTTTGTTTTTTAATATATTATGAGCTGTGAGTCTGTACTAACTAGCAGGGAAATAAAGGAATCTTCTGACCTACAAGCAGGTTAGGGAGTGCATACAGCTACCTAGGATATAAAGTCACCTATGTGAATATTTGTGTTTATTTGCATGATTAGAAAACTGAGGGGGAGGGAAAGATTGAAGTTGGATATGTTAAAAACTGCTAATCCTTATATCCAGCCGAATTCAGGTGCGCCTGGGAGAACACAACATTGATGTCCTTGAGGGTGGTGAGCAATTCATTGATGCAGCTAAAATCATCCGCCACCCCAACTATAATGCAAACACCCTTAACAATGATATCATGTTGATTAAGCTGAAGTCAGCTGCCACCCTCAACTCTCGAGTGTCCACTGTCTCTCTGCCAAGATCCTGCCCATCAGCTGGTACTAGGTGTCTTGTATCTGGCTGGGGCAACACCCTGAGCTCTGGCAGTAAGTACCACTGGGACTTGATTACCAAGTGTGAGAAGACTAGAGATGAAAGGCATGTTGGGGGCAAGGTGGTCCAAATTCTCCCTCAAGGGAAGGTTCTCTAAGGAGAGAGGCATATGCAGGCAGTGTTAACATGCATAAATTAGAGTGGAGAAAAAAAAAACCTTCTGCCCACATCATACAGTAGACACAACAAAAATGAACTTGTAGAAAAAAAAAAAAACTCAAAAGCATTTAACTGAAATGGGGGTAGTAAGTAAACAGCGGCTAAAGATTTTGGTGTTCCTTTAAGTATACACTTGTTGAAAGCAGTGGACACCAATCCTTGCACCTGATTTTAAAAAAAAAATGTTGTGAATTGAATAAAACTAGTAATCTTACTTTCTCAAAAAAAAATGTTCTCTGAAATTATAAGTCACTGGGGAATTTAAAGACAGTAGGTGTTAAGAAAGAGGCAGAAGGCTGGGAAAGTTGTTTCCAAGAACCATGGATAATCTATTTTCATTCTTGTGCTTGACAGCCAACTACCCTTCACTGCTTCAGTGTCTTGATGCTCCTATCCTCTCTGACAGTTCTTGCACAAGTTCTTACCCAGGCAAGATCACTGGCAACATGTTCTGTATGGGCTTCCTGGAGGGCGGAAAGGACTCCTGCCAGGTGGGTTCATTTGTGGATGTGCTCCCTCTTATGCATTCCCCCTCCTCCCTTACTTCTGCATCTTTGAAAAAAAAAGATGGAGAGATAACATTAACCATCTCTTAGACTATTGGTAAAAGTAGACTCGGAATAAAATTTTAATTGTTCTATTATATTGATGACTAGGACATAAATGTAAAAAAGATATACAGAAATTAACTACAAATATTTTATCTGGCCATGTACCTCAAAAACTTTATTGTAGACTTTACCTTTGAAAGGAGAGCAGAGCATTTGAAAAAGTATTCAGTCGCCCCAGTTCTCACACATTTGTAGGTTGATGGATTGACTAAAGAAAGGTGTAGGTCTGTAAGAAAGATAAAGACCACTGGCATACAAGGAGACTGCAGCTTCAGGATACAGGTTAAAGAAGTGATTTCATGGAGAACCTAAAAAGGTGGCCCAAGATAATCAAGTAACAACTTGGAATCTATTTAGACATATGTGAGAACTCTTATTATCTTACTTTTTCTTCGTTATTCAGGGTGACTCTGGTGGCCCCGTAGTCTGCAATGGACAACTCCAGGGTGTTGTTTCCTGGGGTTATGGCTGTGCTCAGAGAGGAAAACCTGGTGTCTACACCAAGGTGTGCAACTACGTGAACTGGATTCAGCAGACCATCGCTACCAACTAAACACCTTGATCTCTTCACAAGCCCTCTCTTTGTAGTCAAATCTACCTTCCTTATATGCCCTAAACCACTATCATAAGAAAAACATTTTGTTTTTACCACATCTGTCTATGAATGGTTCTTGCATGATAACAAACTTTCTATTGAAAATTGCTGCCAATAAGACAATATATACAGTGTTCTACTATTTTGTGAAGATAATTAAAAAGGATATTTAGTATTTCATTCAAACCTAATTTGCTAGTTTATTAATATAGCTGGCACATCTTAATTGAATATTTGACAATTATATGTGCTTTCTTATGCCCCAATGTGGTAGATCTAGTGTTAATTATTTGTAATAGATTATGATACAAAAATGCAGAGATAAAAGCAATGGCTAAAAGTCAGGGGAATGGCTCATACTGGAATGGAGATGAAGTCAAAGCTGTCAGCATTCTTAGGTCATTTCCACTTCCATGACAGAATGCTATTTCTTCTATGTTATTCTTCAGTCAATCCAAAACTCTATTGTGTTGGACAAAATTTTAAAAAGTATAATCCATGCTATGCTGGAAGGGCCTGGAGGGTTGGCTGGCCAGGCACTGGCGGACATGGCCGGCCTGTTCTCATCTCGTGGAGACTCTCTGACTCAGAGCTCTGAAATCTCTCCACCCAGCTCACTAAGTTCCCACTGGTGGGTCATTACCACACCAATTCCCACAGACTTTTGAGTGCACTTCTTGCAAACCCAGGCTTTGCTGCCTTACCTTTCTCTTTGCGTGAAGGAAAACACTACACAAAAGTAGTTCAGCATCATTGGGAACTCAATCACTGTGTACAACTAACATAATTTACAAGCAATTCTAAGTTAAATCCTCTGGAAGCAGATCCAAATGGATCTGCCACCTGAAATGAGAGCTCCTCTATCTACATTTTTGCCTCATCTTCAATCCTCCCACCCACTCTCTTCCACTGTCCCTCTGTCCATCCCGGAAGTCCCACCTACTTGCCCAGTGATTGGTTTCTATAGTCATTAGAAGGGTTACATGAGATCCCAAGTATGTGATTCACTCCTCATTCCAGTCAGTTCCTCTTGGGGAAATTGAATTACAGACAGCACCAGGGCTATCCACAACACTACTACACCTACCTTTCCAAGGCTTCTCACTCTAATATTTCCTCTTGTTTTTTAATGGAATATTATTTTAATAACAAATACTGTGTTTGGAGATAATCTGGCCTATCTTTTTCTCAACCACACCTCAAACACCAACTTAAATGATGCATTAGTTAAAATATAAGCCCAAAATAAGTGAAATCAGTTTCCCTAAAATAAACATGTTAAACCAGAGTTCATAAATCTCTGGATCCAGAGGTATTATTACTGTTCTTCAGCCCTGCCAGAGAAGACATACTCTGGTTTTTTATTAACTCCCCCTCAACAAACACCAATGCGCAGATCTCTGATAAAAGTGTGTGAAGGAGAAGCGCCTATGATAATTCCTATGATTATATGATATAGCCATGAGAGAAAACTTAGCAGCATCCTAACATAGACATGTTGTATTCCTGGAAAAACTTTGAAAAGGGAATGTTTATCTTCAGTCATAAGATGGTACAGGCATTCTGTCTCAGTTACCTCAGGATTTTGTATCAAAAAGGTTAGAAGCAGAAAAGACTCTATAGCACATACTTTAACCTCATAGTCCTAGAGGTACTAGAAGTTCTGGAGAGGTATAGATTTCTTGGTTTTCTAATGTATTCTCATATTGTATATCGTGTCCGACTTATGGTCCTGGGAGCTACCTCTGATGTTTTGTAAATAAGCTGATCACCAACTAGGAGCATAAGCTCTCAAGTTCATTATAACTGGATTTCCTCCCAAGGCTCCATTTTGTAGTGTCATCTAGCCTGGTGTTAAGACTCCAGTATACAAACCTCAAGAAAACATAGTGATATTGTCTATAAGAAATATATCAGGAAAGGGAAGAAGAAGGTCTGTGGAGTCATCACCCACATCTCAATATTTGATAGCAACTAAATCTATAGAATTTTTATGTTTTTCTTCATATAGGGTTTCATTCTACTTATTTTACTCAATACCCTAAAAGGCTATTGGTTACTGCTTCTCATATTTCAGGTTTAGGCCAATGAGTTATCAATAACTACAAATCATTACTCTATTGTATATTATTCTTTTTTTTTTTTTTTTGAGACAGGGTTTCTCTGTATAGCCCTAGCTGTCCTGGAACTCACTTTGTAGATCAGGCTGGCCTCGAACTCAGAAATCTGCCTGCCTCTGCCTCCCGAGTGCTGGGATTAAAGGCATGCGCCACCATGCCCGGCTTGTATATTATTCTTATATTTAAAAAAAAAATCTTTCTTTTTCTCTATCTTATCTTAATTCATTTAACTAAATATAAGTCACTGTGTGCTTATACCTTGTGTTTTCATTCTCATCAAATGAACCAAAAGACTGTGAGGGATTTGGTCTGTTTCACAAGCATGCAGACTTATCTCTCTTAGCATTAGTACTAAATAGTATATTTATTCACTTACTCATCAAGTGCTTATTAAGAGCTGATGGTATTCTTTTTTTCTGATAAACACACACACACAAACACAGTGAAAAAGAAACATAAAGAACCCATTGCTCAGGTATACTTATTAACTCAAATAGTGTAAGAAGAAATTATATTGATAAAGACATGGATGGCTGTGAAAACTACTGTCTTAGTCAGGGTTTCTATTCTTGCACAATCATGACCAAGAAGCAAGTTGGGGAGGAAAGGGTTTATTCAGCTTACACTTCCATACTGCTGTTCATCCCCCAAGGAAGTAAGGACTGAAACTCAAGCAGGTCAGGAAGTAGGAGCTGATGCAGAGGCCATGGAGGGATGTTCTTTACTGGCTTGTTTCCCCTGGCTTGCTCAGCCTGCTCTCTTATAGAACCAAGACTACCAGCCCAGAGATGGCACCACCCACAAGGGGACCTCCCTACTTGATCACTAATTGAGAAAATGCCTTGCATCTGGATCTCATGGAGGCACTTCCCCAACTGAAGCTCCTTTCTCTGTGATAACTCCAGCCTGTGTCAATTTGACACACAAAACTAGCCAGTACAACTACATTTGTTTTTGATGTAATCAGAGAAAATATCCACTCAAAGACACTGCAGTTTCACACAAAAATGCAAGGGGAAAAGTTGGAGAAGATTCCATGAAATATATTTGCTATACATAAACCTCTTGCTCATGAGACAGTAAGATTTGGACAAGCAGGCGAGCTATGTAGAAAATTTGAGAAGAATACAAAGATGGAATGGGGCAATGGTCAATGTGAAGTTTCTTAGGGAAGCCTGCCCTGGGAGTAAGAATAGCCCGAAGCCAGGTGCCATAAGAAGAATTGCCAGAAGGGACATTCTTCCAAGGAAAGATTGGGTTAGAAGTTCTAAGTCATCTGAGCTAAACCTACTCATGCTTACTCGGTGGCTCCTGTTACTTACATCTTTTCTGTTGTAGCACAACAGAAGCAAAGAGAACCTGGAAAATTCTCTCTGCCTAGTACTGGACAAAACTGGGAGCCGATGCATTTTCTCCCAGCAATTCTTCCCTCCTTGCTCTTCTATGAAGATTCAAGCAATGAACTGGCATTTCTGGTTATAGAAAAGTAATCAGAACACTGCCTGTTCCAGCACTTGATCTGCCAAATGCTCAAGATCATAGAAAGTGTGGAAAAGCCTTGTAATAAGGAATTAGGTCTATTTAATGATGATCCTGAAAATATAGAGGGAGCATCAAAGTTCACCTGGAAAGGCCCAAGAAGTGAGGTATCAGGGTCTAGTCTGGGTGTAAATTCTTCCTTTGGACTTTGGTTTTCCTCCTCTTTGTTGAGCTTGGCCTTGTTAATGGGATTCTTCCCAGAAGAATGTTATCACTGGAGGGAGCCATTTGTAAGTCTAAGGAAGTCTGTGGCCATCAACTGTCCTTAAGAACAAAGACAGGTTGTCAGTTTCATCCCTTGACCACTCTTATGATTACCAAATGGTTGCACACAGCTCACTTCTCAGAGCCACTGGGCAGGAGCCCTCATGACTTAATGGATCAGGGGAAATGGCAAACGTGACTCAATAATTTGTCATTTTCTGCTAATCTCAGTCTTAAGTGTATAAATAGCTCTAAGATGCATGGGTCAGGCACCTCAGTGATCAGCAACTACTAGCTCTTCCAGATCTCCCTGAAACTGAGATAACAACCCAATGTTTGAGTTAAATGTAGGCTTTAGCTTTGAGTCTTTCCCACAGACTTTAGAATGTTGTGGCTTGAGGCTATCAGTCTGTTTTCTCAGTTGTTCCTGGGAAGCCTTTAACATTCAAATCCTAGCTCCCTGCTGCTTGTTTCCTGTTTGTCCCTTTACCTCCACACTCCCTTTAGCCTCTAGTTGGTGTTGTGACATCCAGATGCTCTGCTGTTTAATGGTGTCTAGTCACTGAGCCGGAAAGCACAGCAGCAGGAGTCTCCAGGTAGGCATTCATCTTCTTTGACTGGAAACATCTCCTTAGTGTAAGAAAAACACCAACACTGAAGTGATCTCCGCTTCTTTGTCTGGAATTTTGGCATAGGGCTGTGTGGGATTTCCCAGTCCTATTCTAACATAGTTCTGGCAGGATGGGTTTTTCAACCATAGGCATCCCAGGGGGAGTAAACATAATATGTGGATGAGGGCCAGAGTGAGTTTTGCCTTCTACCTCTCTAAAGATGGCCAGCAGTATTCTCTGCTTTTTCTGGAGCTACGGAAGCCACATCCTGGTCATACAGTCTGGCTGGACAGGGAAACAGGACAATCCCTCTGTGGCCAAAAAAAAACGGTATGAAGGAATAGCTGTGAAGTCTCATATTTTCCTTTTGCTTTTTTCACCTTCAACAAGCCAACTATCTCCAGCATTTGCCTTCTGCACAGATGCCTTTCTGACATTGCTGTGGCCACCAACAGGCAGACTCTGTTCCTCTGACCACAGACAGCAACACTGACCCTTTGGCCATGGCCAGCAATTGAATGCACCAGTGCCTTCCCAGGATCAGGGCCTGCTGGGCCACAGCACAGCCTACCGTATCCCGCCCAAGTGCCCACTCCATTGCTGTCACCAACATGTGTTTTTGTCTCTCATACTATATGTCTTGATTGCAGTTTACCCCCTCCTTCCTCTCCTCCTCACTCACCCCCCACCCCTCCTACTCCTCACCTCTTCCTGTCTCTCCTCTCCCCCACATTTACTCCTCTACCATTTTCCTTCATAAAAAAGAAGCCTCCCGGTTATATCAATTGAACACAGCCTATCAAGTTACAATAAGACTGGGCAAAGTTCCTCCCATCTAGACTGGCTGAGGCAACCCAGTAGGAGAAAAAGTTTCCAAGAGCAGGCAAGAGTCAGAGACACCCACCTATCCTACTGTTAGAAGTCTCACAAGAACACCAAGTTACACTAACATAACAGATATGCAAAGAAGCTAGAACAGATCCGTGAAGGCTCTATGATTTTCTCTTCAGTCTCTATGATTTTCCTCTTCAGTCTCTATGAACCCTTATGAGCCCTGCTTAGTTGATTCTGTGGGCTTTATCCTCCTGGTATCCTAGAAACCCTCTGACTCTTAGTATCTCTCCTCTCATTTGACTATCCCAAGTTCTGTCTAATGTTTGGCTGTGCATCTCTGTATCTGTTCCCATCAATTAGTGGATGAAACTTCTAAGGTGATGATTATGCTACCCAATGATCTTTGAGTATAGCAGAATATTTTAAAAAATCATTTCATTGATTATTTTTTTCTTTAAGACAGGCATGTCTGGTTCTATATCAGGCCTCAGCATGGACTTCATCTCATGGCAATAACCTCAAGTTAGAATAGTCATGGGTTGGTCACTCCTACAAGTTCTGTGGACAATTGCCCCTGCACATCTTGCAAGTAGGACAGATTATAGGTAAAAGGTTCTGTGGGTAGATGGATGTCCACTGGAAGCCTTGCCTGGTTAGAGAAGATGGCCAGTGCAGGCTATATATCTTCTTTTACTAGAATTCTTCCCTGGAGCCACCTTCATTGATTCAAATGAAATATCACACAGTTCTCACAACTTGTCAGACAATATTAAAAGAGGTGACTCAAGTCGTGACAATTGTGGGTCAGTGGTGGGTAGGGCTCTACTGCTAAAGGCAGTTTGCTCAACAATTCAAGCAGGGGATATAGAGTCATTGATTAACAGAAATCACACACACACACACACACTGTAGATGAAGCAAGGCTGTAATGAGCATTAACAACTTTATTTCTTCTTCCACAGCTTATATATCTTAGCAAAATCTTTCAAGCAATATAAAAATTACAATGTGATTACATTGTATTTTTCTTTAAGTGAATAATTACAATACATATATATAAAAAAGAAAAACAACAGCACATTCCCCAATGCCCTCACATGATTAAACATCTTATGTATTACAGGTGAAAAACAAATTACTCCTAAGAACCCTCATGCATTCATGTCTAAGAAATTTGTTACAGATTAACAAAGTGTAAGCAAGCAAGATATTTTTCTCACTCAGTTTCTCTTACTGGCAGGCTGCAATTT
>CACVCL010029602.1:0-66951 GCA_902729485.2 Mus minutoides | reverse complement strand
GCAGTTATTAATCTATTCTAATCAATCCTCTAATCTAATATGGCTACCTCCTAGTCTAAATCCCCATGATACTTTCATTTTAGTATTCATCTGGCTCTCTGTGCTCCAAACATGCTGTCATAGTTACTCTTGGACACTCTCCTCATAGTCTCTCTCTCTCTCTCTCTCTCTCTCTCTCTCTCTCTCTCTCTCTCTCTCTCTCTCTCTCTCTCTCTCTCTGTGTGTGTGTGTGTGTGTGTGTGTGTGTGTGTGTGTGTGTGTGTCTCCCCCCCTTCACCGGGATGGGGAATTTAGCTGTATTTTCTCCTCTCCTCAGTTATTGGCTAATGAGCTCTTTAATGACCAACCAGGGAATTATTGAGAAGCAATGTGTAGAGGAAATTAAGACATAAGCTTCTTAGAATAAACATGGTGAACCTATGTCCAGACTGGAATCAGATATGGGGACACTAAAATCAGCATTTGAATAATATAAGAATAATCTTTACATAGTACACAACAGCATTATGCCAACAGTAGCACATTTTCACATCAAAGGAAAAAGAAACCCAAACTTAAATTAATAACCTCCTACCTCCATGAAATTTTTAGGAGTCCAGTCGGGTAAAGCCTTATAGGTATTCTCTGCAAGGTGAAGGATAAGTTATTTTACCTTGTTCTACCCATCACCAAGAAAGAAGCACAACATTTGGTGGACATATTTGAACTCTGGAGATAGCACATTTTCTCCTTGTGTGTGTTAGTCTGACGCATATACCAAGTAACTTTAAATGGTGCTAGCTTTATGTGAAACACGTGATGTTTCTTCAACAGGTCCAGACTGCGGTGCAGAGTGTTCTACTACTTGGACCGTATTATCTAGCAAACCAAGCAGAACTTGAGGCTACAGTGGCAGAAAGAAAAAAAGCTTTTTGACCTTTGTAGAAGGCCTCTATAGGTAAATCACAGAAGTAACCAGTATGATTTTGGAGAAAGCCTCTACTATCATCTACAGACAACTATTCTTCCCTTGAAATACAGCTCTTTGCCTGCTATTGAGGCATAGTTGGAACTGAACAATTGACAATAGACCATCAAGTTACCATGAGACCTGAACTACTCATTACAAACTGGTTGTTATCTGACCACACTCCCTGAAAATCATAAAGGAGGTTGTACACAAGAGAAGTCAATTATTAAAAGGGGATGAGATACACACACACACACACACACACACACACACACACACACACACACAAGAACAAACTCAAATAGGACATGAAAACACAAGTAGGTTAAATGAAAAATTCACTCAATAGCCTACAGTTTTTAACTTCCATTACAATGCCAATATTGTACCTGTAGCTTCATGGGATGTGCTGTATAACTGATTGACCAAGGAAGAAAGACTAGCGTCTGGTTTAGTGACATTCTCTCATTTATACAGGCACTACATGAAAGTGGACAGCTGCAGAATACCAAGCCCTTTCGGAGACAATCCTAAAAGACATTAACAACAACAACAACAACAACAACAACAACAACAAAATCTTCACAAAAGGCATAAACTTGGATTGTACCTATCATATGGCTATACATTTTGTTTAGAAGGAGAAAGGGCCAGATGTGAGTTTGTTCATTGATTCATGGGCTGTAGTCAATAGGTTGACTGAATGGCCAAGGGATTGTAACGAGCATAATTAGAAAATTGTTGAGAATATAATCTGGAGAAGTATATTAATAGACATCTCCAAAATGGATGAAAAAATGTAAAGATATCCCATGTAAGTGTTCATCAAAAGTGACTTCAGCTAAGGGGGAGCTCAGTAATCAGGTAGATAAGTTGGCCAAACACGTAGTTGGCCTCCTTCTCCAGCCATTTTTGGCATTGCCTGGTCAGTCAATGAAAAAAAAAATAGTTGTGATGGGAGAGATGAGGGTTATCCATGTGCTCAACAATATGGACTTCCACTCACCTAGTGATACATGTTGATGAGTGTCAAATCTACCAACAGCAAAGACAAACACTAAGCCCCCAGATATGGGACCATAACTCATGGATGCCTGCTATGGGACAAATCTTACCATATATTGGACATTAATTGAAATTATATACTGCCTTCTTGAGAAACCTGTCCCATCTTTCCAGGCTGCCGATACCTAACTGGAGTGGAAGCTCTGTCTCCAAAGATAATTAATTCTATCTTCTGTATGACCAGATGCTTCAGAATGGTGTGGGACATGGTAAGACTAATCAGTTTCCTGATCATGGGCCATTGTTTCACTTCTCTGGTTATTACATGGGTTTCCTGCTCAGAAGCAGTATTAATGAAATAGCCTGGTAGTGTATCAGGCATTATGCCAGTCCATGGACTGTGGTTTTGGTGGAAGCATTACATACAACAAAAATAAATTCATAACTTCAATGACTATCTACTCCTGCAAGGAAAAAGCATTGTCCTTTCTGTGGAGAAAGTAGCCAAATGTAGGCAACCAGCCACAAAGCCAAAGCAAACATTCCATTGAACTGAAAGCTCAGACTATTCCTGGCTACTTTGGGGTTCTGAAGCCCTCAAAACCAAATAGGCTAAGAAAGGAATAACAGTGTTAGAAGGGGTGATTAAATCAGATTATCATGGTGATAATAAATTGCTTTACCACAATAGAAGCAAGAAAGTTTATATCTGGAATGCAAGAGATCCTTTAGGACATCTTTTGGTGTTACTATGTTCTGTAATTAAATTGAATGAGAAATAACAATCTAATCCAGGCAGAATGATGGTGGGTGGTCATAGATCCATTGTGAATAAAGTTATGAATGACTCCTTCAGGAAAAAAATAAAGACCTGCTGAGAGGCATACTGAAACTGAAGAATCCTGTCCTAGCTTTCCAGGCTGCTGATAACTAACTGGCATGACAACCGTGTTTACAAAGGTAATTATAGTTTTTGTATGACCAGATGCTTCGGGATAGTGTGGGTCATGATAAGACTAGTCAATTTCATGGGTTCACTGACTCAAGATATACTTCTCTGGCTATTATGCCCTTCCCTCAGCCTTGAGCAGACTAAATAGACTTTAAGTGTTTGCCACAGTTGGTCTTCCACTGACCTAGATGGAGTCTTTTGCCTTGCTGTACCTGCAATTTCCTACAGGAGAAAACTGCCTGCTGAGCTTGCTTTGTAACTTAATTCAGCTGAAAAAAGCAACATAATCCAGCTGAAACATAGGATGGGTCTGTGGGTTCTCCGTATATAAATACACTGAAAAATATTAAGCTTTGAGCAGTGATCAGAAACTTTTGTCTTGACTTCATCCTTCTCTTGCACCGCCTCCCCCATTCCTTTTTCATTTCAAGCCCCCCTTTCAGATACCCAATTCATCCATGGATGCTGGAAAGCTGCAGGCTACTACACAAGTTTCCTGGTCAGAGACAATATTCAGTGTAATGGGTATTATGAAAAGGGTAATGACGGTAATAAATACTAGCTAAGGCCACATAATCAGTTGAAGAAATGAGGATTATAATTGTCATGAATGTTTCTGTCATATTTTGTTAAGAATTAGTTTATACATATATTTGCATTTGTGTTCCTCAAGTTTGGTATCATATGATGTAACAGTAGTCAAGAGAATGTCATTGGTAACTGAATTTAATATGATATATTCCTCAAGGAATATTGTCAACTATTCTAGACTTAAATGCATTTGCAGTGATATGAAGGATAATTACATCACTATAATAAATCTTGCATAAACATATGAATCTACATGTGTATATGTGTATGCATATCTCTCTCTATATATATCTATATCCATATCTGTCTATATTTATATCTATATGACTATTAGAATGTTATATCATTTGTAAGTCATACATATATATATACACACACACACACACACACACACACACACACATATATATATATATATATATATATATATATATATATATATATATATACACACACACACATACATACAGATACAATCACAACACACATTATATATGTGTGTGTAATATATAATATATGACTATATATAATATATGACTATATATAACTACATATAACTATATAACTATATATAACTATAACTATAACTATATATATATATATAGTTAGTTAGTTAGAGAGAGAGAGAGAGAGAGAGAGAGAGAGAGAGAGAGAGGGAGTGACTCTAAAATTTCCATTAATCTGAAGAATCCAAGTATTTTTGCTTTTATGAAGTATATTTTCAATTTTCTCAAAAAATATGTTTTGCTCTCTCTAGATTGATTTTAAACATGATTGTATATGATATATATATATATATATATATATATATATATATATATATATATATATATATATATGCTGCATATCACATTTATTTAATGCACATTATTTATTATTTGGTTAATTTTAATAATGACCAAGAGTTTTCAAGAAAACTCTTTTAGACAGTTATACTCTTCATGCCTGAGTTTCATTTTATCAAGTGTTTGACTATACCCAACTTTCTTGTGCCTAGGATGATACTTTTGCCATTAAATATTACTTAGCAATTGCTCTACATTTATATAAAAATTAGAAAATTGTTTTACATGATAGCTTATTCAAAGTGTAATCTTGTGAATTCTCAACATTATTTTCACAATATTAATAACAGCAGCTTTTGAATCCTCTGGATTTTAGATATTTCCCTTGTCTTACTATATATTTTACTCATGAGTGATCATGACTTGAGACACTGTTATTAAGGAATACGTGCTCAAATTTACTGTTCTATTTTCTCCATATTCATTACAATGTCATCTGGTTGATAGAATTGCCTTATTGATACTTTACAATAACTGTCTTAGCAAATTTCTGATTATTCAGAACTTTTTGCTTCTAAACATTAATGTACTTCTGAAATTTCTATGCATTTTTTAGAAGTAAATAAAATTGTTCTTGCAATTCTACTAGGAAAGGTTGAGGTTTTGCTTGACTATTCATACTTTGTATAATGATAAACATTATATATAAAATATGTATAAAGATTTTGTCAGAAGGCTTGTGAAAACTATTTTTAGAAGAAATAAGACATATACATTTATTTATCTTTAATCACTTTCTAACATTGAAATTATGGTGATATTAGATATTTAATGACTTATTTTCTTAGATTGAAATACTAATATTCATACTTACCTACATTCACTTACATTGTGCATAATTTTGAAGATATAATTAAAATGTGTTATCATTAGTATGTGTATGAAGTGTGACTGATGAGTATTCTATCAACAATTTTTATTTCAAAACTGAAAAATTCCAAGGTTTGATATTTTCAGATCTTAAAACTAGGGAGGTATTTCTTACCCTTGATAAATTAAGGTCAGAATATTATGAATTCAAGGGTAGCTTGAGAAACATAATGAAATCCCATCTCCTTGTATTTCAAAGACCACATGTGACTGATGATCAAGTCGTTCTCCATATGTCTTCATTTATAAATAAATTTAAATAAGTTGGACACTATTTTGTGATTTTTACACAGTCCTCATAGCTTTCTGGGAAGTAATCTCTTATATCCTAAAGGGTAGTCCTTTCAATTCTTTCTTTCTTTCTTTCTTTCTTTCTTTCTTTCTTTCTTTCTTTCTTTCTTTCTTTCTTTCTTTCTTTCTTTCTATCTCTCTTTCTCTCTTTTCAACCCTAGCACTGCTCCCCCTCCTGGTCCTTCCCTCACAGAATCCCTCTCACCATCTACTCTCTTAGTCTACTCTGAGAGGGTTGAGACTATCTCAGAAACCAGGCATCTTCCCATTCTCAGACATCAAGTCTCAGCCTGATAAGACACATCCTCTCCTGAACAGAGACAAGGCAGCCATGAAGACTGAGCTCACACTCTGCTATGTTTCAGGGGTCTTGTTTCTAACTATGTATGCCCTCTTTTAGTGGCACAGACTCTGAGAGATGCCAGGAGTCCAGGTTTATTGACAATGCTCTTCTTCTTGTGAGTTTCCCATCTTCTCCAGGGCCTTCAATCCTTCTTTCCAAGTCTTCCATAAGTGACTTCTAACTCTGTCTAATGTTTGGCTGTGGGTATCTGCATTTGTTTCAGTATGCTACTGGGTAAAGCCTCTCAAAGAATGGTTATGCTTGTTTCCTGTCTGCAAGTATAACAGAATATCATTAATAAGGTCAGGGATTAATTCTTCTCCATGGAATTTGTTTCTAGTAGAGCTGGTTATTGGTTGGCCTTTCATTCAGTCTTTGCTCCATCCCTGAATTTGGGTTGAAAGTGTTCTGGGTGGGTTGATGTCCTTATCATATGCCTGAGGATCATGCCTTGCTATAAGAGATGGCATCTTCATTCTCCATCTCCCCACTCTTAGACAACTTACCTAAGGTCACCCACATTGACTCCTGAGAGTCTAATTATCACAGTTCTCTAGGACTTCCTTGAGACTCTCCCCTCCCCAACCCATAGCAGTGGCATATTTCTATTTATTCCCTTGCATTGCTGTCCCTCCTTGTACCTTCCCATGAGCTAATACCAATACTGTGCAAACTATTCCACAAAAGAGAAATAGAAGGAACACTATCTAAATCATTATATGTAATCTCAGCAATTTTGTTATGAAGGCACTCTGCTATGAATTTTTCTCTTAGTACTGCTTTCATTGTGTCCCATAAGATTGGATATTTGTACCTTCATTCTCATTGAATAACAGGAAGACTTTAATTTTTCTATGTCCTCTCTGACCAAGTTTTTTATTGAGTAGATATTTTTTTCTGTTTCCATGAGTATGCAGGCTTTCTGTTATTGCTGAAGTCCAGCTTAAATTCATGGTGATCTGATAGAATACTAGAGGTTATTTTCATCATCATATATCTGTTGAAGCTTGCTTCATAGCCAATTACATGATTAGTTTTGGAGAAGTTTACATAAGGGGATGAGAAGAAAGTACATTCTTTTGTTTTGGGGTGGAATGTTTTAGGTATCTGTTCATTTGATTTGGCTTACAGCATTTGTGTATCATCTTGCTTCTATGGGTGGACCAGCCACTGTCCTGGGTCCTTGGGATCACAGATGAAATTCACACTTACATAGCTCAATTTTAACCTGTCTTGTGGCTTAGCAGCAGGTTTTTTTTTTAAGCCTACCATGGCTCACATGGTTCAGTGGCTTTCTTTTCTAAGCATCCTGCAGCTAGAGTGCCCTTCCTTTACTCTTTGCTCAACATCCTACATCTACCTTCAGCTTAGTTCTGTTTCTAACTTTCCACCTGGGTAACCAGTCAATGGCCACTCCACCTGAGATGCCACATATCTGGTGATGCTCTTCCTCCAAAGCATGGTGAATCCCTTTCATCCTCCTGTGTTCCTAGCCTGCCTGCAGGAACCTAGAAGTCCAGCTTCTTCCACAGAGACATTGGCCACTGACATCTTTATCGTTCAACCAAGAACCATTTGAAGAATAGGACCTTCAGCTTTCACATGCAGATTCCCTCTCAAAGCATCAGAACCACTCCCTACAAATTTGTTGTTTTTATTATTTTCTCTATTTATTTTCTGTTTGATGACCTGTCCATTGGTAAGAGTCTGGTGTTGAAGTCCTCTATTATTGTGTGGAGGACAACGTGTATTTTTCAGTTTAATAAAGTTTCTTTGATGAATGTGGGTAGCCTTGCATTTCAGGCACAGATTTTTCAGAATTATGACATTATCTTAGTGGATTTTTTCCTTTGATGAGTATCAAGTGTCCTTTCCCATCACTTTTGTAGCTTTTGGTTAAAAGTTTATTTTATTAGATATTAGAAAAGCTGCTACAGCTTGTTTCTTGAGTTCATTTGCTTAGAAAATTATTTTCCAGGCTGTTACTCTGAGGTAGTGTCTGTGAGTGTTGGTGAGGTGTGTTTCTTGTTTGTATCAGTACAAGGGATTTATTTAAATATCCAGTCTGTTAGCTTGTGCCTTTTTATTGGTAAACGGAGCCCTTTGATACTCAGAGATATTACTGACCAGTGATCATTACTTCCTATTATTTTGATGGTCAGGTCTCTTCTTTTACTTTTGCTGTTAGTTGATTAATGTCTAGTATGTTCTTGGCTGTAGTTACTCCCTTTATGTTGGAGTTTTAATTGTTACATCATCTAAATAAAGGTCTGGAATAGTAGAGAGATGTTTAAATTCAGTTTTGTCATAGAATGTCTTGGTTTATCCATCTATCATAATTGAGAGTTCTGCTGGATATAGAAGTCTGGGCTGACATCTCTAGTCCCTTAACATCTACGAGACATCAGTCAAAGATCTTCTGTCTTTTATGGTCTCTTTTGAGAAGTCAGGTGTAATTCTGGTAGATATTTTTTTATAGGTTACTTGACCTTTTTTTCTTGCTGCTTTTAATAATCTTTCTTTGATATGTACATTTAGTGTTTTGATTATTATGTAGTGGGAAGATTTTCACTTTTGGTAGAAATTATTTGGTTTTTCGTAAGCTTCTTGTACTTTTATCACCATCTCTTTCTTTAGGTTAGGGAAGTTCTTATCCATGACTTTGTTGAAGATGTTTTCTGGCTCTTTGAACTGGGGATCTTCACCCTCTTCTATTCTTATAATTCTTAGGTTTGGTCTTTTTATAGTGAGTCTATATTTCCTGAATATTTGGTTTAGAAACTTTTTACACTGGACAGTTTCTTTATTCAATATCTCCATTTCTTTTATGATATCTTCTTCTACTTGTTGTATCCTGTTGGTGATGTTTGTGTATGTATGTTCTCTTTCCTATGTTTTCCATTTACAGGGTTACCTCCATTTTTTGTTTCCTTTATTGCTTCTATTTTCATTTTTAGGTCTTGAACAATTTTATTCATTTCCTTCACCTGTTTGATTATATGGTCCTATATTTCTTTAAGAGATTTATTTGTCTTCTTTAATGGCTACTACCTATTTGACTTTGTTTACTTCTATTTCTTTAAGGGAATTATTATATCCCATTTAAAGACCCCTATCAACTGCCCGTGATGAGTTTTAAGGTCTTGCTCTTCAAGTGTGTTAGGATATCCAGGACTTACTATAGTAGGTGAGCTGGGTTCTGATGGAGCCATATTGTATTGGCTACTGTTAATTATATTCTTGCACTTACATTTTCTCATTTAGTTATCTCTGATGTTGGTTACACTAAGTGTCTGGAGTTCACTGAGATATCTTGGGAGGCATTTGGAGCTATGTGTCTTGTATTTGGGCAGGCAGACCTCCTGTGTCTATCAGTTTAGATCTGCCTCTTGGGAGGCAGGTAAACTGTGGGGTATGGCATAAGATGCACTGTTCCAGAACTACCACTGACTCAGAACTGAAGCTGAGTTATTTCTAATCTTATGTATTATATATTTTGCTAATATTCATCACTGGATTCTCCTGACACTTGGTTTTCTTCTGTTTTCTTCATTCTTTCCCTTGCTAACTAAATGTACCTGTTGGGCGATCTTACCTAGTTTATGTTATTAATGATAACCCTATGAAAATTCCATCAATCTCTCCACTATATACTCCAGAGGTTTGCTTTAATATTGTATTGGCATTTATATTTTCCTGATAAATCATTAGTAAATTACAGTACATGAATTACATCATGATAGGATATATCTATCTCTTTTGATTGGAGTTAATTTTTTATAAATATGTCAATATTAATCACTTTGTTTCCACTTTAAGCCATGTTTTATAAAAGAAAGATTTTATATAGGTAACTTCAAATATGTATTTTTTAAATAAATAAATTATTTTTAGACCTTTTCTTATGCTATAGATGGACATAATTGAAGTTTTCCTTATTTTGTGGTTACATTCTACAATTATATTTTATGTTTATATGTGATAAATACTTATAATTTTATTCTTGCTTTTGAATAACCAATGACAAAGACATAGAAATGGTCAAATGAAAAAGTTATTTTCCTAGACCTAGTGAAATGGATTAGCAGTTAAGAGCACTGGCTGATTTTCCACTGCACCAACATGGTGCTCTTAGCAACTATGTGGTGGCTCACAACCATTAGCTACTTCCAGTTTTAACTATTTGTAACTCCTAACCTAGGGGATCAGGTAATTACTCTTGTTCTCTGTTGGCACTGGCACACTCATGGAGCACAGATTCAAAACATCCATACATGTAAAATTAAATTATAATTACAATTAACTGTAAAACACACACACACACACACACACACACACACACACACACACACACACACACACACATCTCTTCCATTGTATGCAAACATACAACCTCTTCATACCACATAGGATGAACAATGACCACTATGAAACACTCCTTCTTGGAAATGCTCCTTAATGCCATGCTACATTCACTCCAGTAGTGACAAGTGTGACAGGCCCCCAAAACATGGGCACTGTCCTGAGGCGAAAAGTTCACAGAAACTTAGTCTCCTGAAACCATGGCATCTTGTATAACAAATGCTCCAATGTCTTTACTTTAGTTGGTAAATGGATCTGTGTGCTTTCCCTTAATATTGCTTTATTACACATGCTCCTAAGGATTGATATTTTGACATATAGCTAAGTTATATTCTAGGCAGTCCTTGATCCGACCTTGGGTATGGATAGCTAAGTCACTGCCCTACACAGGAATTTTCCATTACCTAGGAAGAAGAAAGTTTGCGATCTAAGGAAAAACCAGAGTAGATACTTAGAAATTTTATATATATATATATATATATATATATATATATATATATATATATATGAATTAAAGAATTAGCTTCATTTATCAGAAAATTAGCCTGAGAACTTTCCAAGAGTCTTTAAGATAAATTGACAATATTGGATAGAGCCTAATTACAGCAGAGAAAAATAATGGCAACCCAGGTGAATTTAATGAACATAGAAGCTAAAAATTAGCAATTACGCTTTGGTTTAAGAACAGTACTCAAGAGTATGTAAAATTAGTTATAATTTTCTTCAATTATCTCAGACAAAAATCAATAGAAACTAAGTTTGAAGAAAAAGCTAATGAGAAAAAGCTGCATAATTTTAATTATCACAGAATGATAAATGGCTTTTCTTGTAAATTGCCATCTGCAACTTCATTTTCTTTCTCTCTGAAAATTATATTTAATGTTTTCATAATACCTAGTCTGTAATAGAAAAAAATTAGCAAAAAAGTTAATAGGCATTCCACTTAACAAAAAGTTTATATTTAAGCATAATCATGTTACTTAGTACTGTTTCAGGTTTCCCAAATATCACAGCAGAGCAATTGAAAGGATAAATTAAAACTTATTTTTGAGCCCACGGCTTACATTCTCATGATTCCCTGTGGAAAAACAGAGAGTACTATATGGCATGGTTTTTGCTTTTATGGAAATATAACTCTTGTTAAAATTATTTAAAAATAATATTTACTTCATACAGATACTGCATGCTCTAATCAATATAAAATGATCCAAAAATAGAATCATGAATATTTCTCATCATTAACAAAATGTGTAGACTTTGATTTTACAAGAAACTTAATTCTGTTTTGGCTCATCTATCTGTTGTCTATTCCTCAGTACGTTTTATATTTCTAAGCTTAAATTTCTCAATAAAATTTAGTTGTATATGCTATTCCAGTTATGCTACACAAATGTATTCTAAAATGTTATTTTATTATTTCACGATTATTTTTTCTCTGCAGACAAGGATTATTTAGTTCAACCAACAGACAATGAAATTAGATAACTATTGATGATTGAACAATAAAAAGGTAGTTGTAACTAATCATGGTTTTTATCCCTCAAAGGAGAATATACAGATGATATGCTAGAATCAAAATCCATTTGAATATATATATATATATATATATATATATATATATATATATATGGTAACTGCAAAGCATAAATTGTTCAGAGACTTAAATTATAAGAGCCTGTTATAACAATGTTATTTATAGTTTTAATGAATAAAGGAGGCAATTTCTTTAAATCCCTGAATATTTTCTTCATTTCGTAATGCCATAGTCAAGAAGAGTTACCACTTTCACTACAATATCTACTTTTGGAATATCTCTCTAGAATTTTATCTTTCATACAGAAAAAAATCTTGGTCATGTATTCCCTTCCTGTTGCTCTTGAGCATCTACTGTAGCATGGGAAATTTCTGTGAATTACTGATATGGCAGAGCTGGATTGCTTTTCTTTTCTCTTTTCTTTTCTCTTCTCTTCTTTTCTTTTCTTTTCTTTTCTTTTCTTTTCTTTTCTTTTTTTAAAGCAATTCCTAATTCCTTAATGCTTTCTTCAGATAAATACTACCAAATTCTGTTTGAATCCTTCCACTCTCCATACAATGCCTATAAATTCTCTCTCAGTCTTGGAATATTAATGTCATCAATCAAAATGAAGCATTGGTGCGTTGTGTTTAGTAGATACTTTATGAAACACATGAATAACTAGAATGGTTTTATCTAAGCAGTATAAAAGTACAATTTTTATTCAGATGGTGTAATAATATTCTTGCTCAGCAGATGTTCACAATCAATGTGAATTCTCCAAGGCTTTTTACTGTCTGTAAAAAGGCAAAAGAAAAATCAAAATACAACAAAACTCTTTGATACTCCAATCATGTTTGGGAACCTTCTCCTTTGAGTTCCTCTGCTTCTGTGCTCCTCATCTTCCCCATCTGACTATTTTTCTCCTTTTCTTACTTTGCATTTTGTACTTTATCCTTCATAGGGTTATTGGCAATTATGGTATATACTGTCCTAGTTTTCTCCTGACATTGCATAATCAAAAACTCTAAAAACTACTATCATCATTTCTGAAGAAAAAGAAGAAACAGTGGATCCAGGAGAGATATGAGATGGGAGAGGGAAGGGGCTGGGGTAGGGCCGGGAGGTACTAGGAGGAGAAAGACGGAAGGATGCAATCAGAATGAGAAGAGAATAAATAAAAAGAAAATTTAATAATAAACTCTTAAAAATAAAAACATCTCTGGTTTATTTGCTACTTACTCAGTATAGATAACATACTGTTTTACAGAGGATGACACAATAGAATGAAGTACTTTGATGAGAGAAGTTTTTTGTGTTGGGTTCTTTATCATTTTTTTAGGACAAATGAAATATATTATTCATATAAAACAGAGCAGAATTTTGTTATTGTTTCATTTGACTAAATAAACAGATTACAACTTGTCTACATATCTTTAAAATAACATTTATCAATTTCTGGTCTCTATCTTAGAGATAGTGATTGCACTCTTTGAGGATTAATCACCAAATAAAATACAATTCTGTGCCCTTCCTCCATTCTTGAGCAGGCTAAACAGATCTTAATTGTTTGCCACAGTCAGTGTTTCACTATCCTAGCCCACTTAGGGTGGAGGTCTTCTGCCTTGCTGCATCTGCAGTTTCCAGAAGGAGCAGACTGCCTCCTGAGCTTCTTTTGCTACATAACTCAGCGGAAATAAAAGGATGTCTGTGGGGTTTTCCCTATATAAATACAAAGCTGAAAATGAATGTTCTTCCAGAGGTCCTGAGTTCAATTCCCAGTAACCACATGGTGGCTGACAACCATGTGAAAAGTGATCAGATGCTTTTTTCTGATGTGTCTGATGACAGCTACAATGTACTTATATACATAAAATACATAAATAATTATTTTAAAAAACCAAAACAAAACTTTAAGCCTTGATCAGCAATCATTGTCTTGGCTTCATTCTTCTCTGACACCACAGTCCTTTTTCATTCCCAGACTTCCTTAAGGTGTACCCAGTTTGCCTAAACAAGGGGTTGGAGGGATGAACTGAAAAACGCTCTCCTGGTGGAACTCCACAGAAAATGGAATTAATGGTATCCTGCACAGTAGTAAGCAGCATCCAACATTAATGTTAGCGCGTGCCATAAATTTCATCTTTTGAAGGCAGGGGTAGGAGGTGCGAAAAGGATACAGACTAGGCTAAATTGGTGTTGACCCAAGAGTTCTATATAGGTATTTGTCTGCAGCAAAGAGATGCATCAGTCAAGAGGAACAGGAGGAGAGAGAGAGAGAGAGAAAACAAAAATGTTAGAAAAATTCTTAGCTCAAGTATATTTATGCTGTGCATGATTACCCAAAGTAGAAATGGTATGTATGTATGTATATATATATATATATATATATATATATATATATATATATATATGAATGACAAGAAAAAGAGGGAGAGGATAACTTTCAGAATAGCACTTGTTCCTTGTCTGGGACATATTAGCAAAAGAGAAGGAAAATGTCTTTTAGAGCTCTCCTAGGGACAGGAGGAAATCACAAGATATCCTACTTCCTCTCTGGCTCCTCCTTAGCTCTGGTTATTTCAAGTTCTCCTACATCTCAGCGTATTGTCTGTTCTTGGTGCACCAATCTGTCCATGTGTCAATTTATGTCAGTTTTTGTTTTGTTGTTTGAAATATTTTTGTTCCGTGTTTCATGTTCAAGAGAAAAAAAATGGTTAAAACTTTATCTGCTGGCTATCCATCTCTTGATTTAGTTTAACTTGTTTAAAAGGCAGTATCAATTTGCACAACAAAAATGATAAGTTACCCTGCATCCTTAGCTAGGAGTCAAGAAGAGCAAGAGAAGCCCTGCCAGGAGCTGAAAAGCTGCTTTTAAAGGGGCAACAGGTTCTCAGGTTCTATGGCAAGTAAGCTAATGGCTATTTTCTCCTAGAAAATTCTTTTCAATTTTGTTTATTGAGGTCAGAAGATAAAAAGGTGCTTCTTTCTTGAAATTACAGCTAGAAAAAGCAAGAAAATTTGTTTGATCTAAATATATAAGATGCGTGTAGCCACTTCATTTTTGTTTCTGCCTGATTTTAAAGGTTTTAATATGTTCTACACATTTTGGTTATAAAGTATTGGCTTATAAGTTATTGGGTAGGATTAAAAAATTGTAGCATTGGTAACAAGAAAGTTAGCTTAAAACTGGTAACTCAGTGGTGGGGTCATTTTAAACAACACATTGCATGAGCCACCCAGGAAAACAGGTATCTAACGATACTTTTAAATTGGAATATAATTTTATGTAATTCTTATCCTAGAAATCAGACTAGGATTTAGGGCCATGACTCTTTAATGAGGTACTGTCATGCATTCAAATACAAGAACTGGCAGCCCAACTTTGTAACCTTGAAACTAATGCTCTTGGTATTGCTTTTTAAAGAGAATGGGTTGTTTACACTGTTAAAAATGGGTTTACTTTCCAAAGTTATAGTTATGGTCTGATGTTGCAAACGAAACTTAAATTATGGTTAATCTGCTAGTGTTTCATTGGCTGCAGTTTGCAGTTCAATTGCAGGCTCAGGATTTTTAACTAACCCATATTTGTAATTAAGATGATTGCTAGAGTAGTGAAAACAGCTGTGACCAGTATATGCCTGCTGCACTTTTTATACAAGCTTTACTGGATCCAGTGGTAGAAGCAAAATTTAACATCCATCCCCACCCCTAAACCCTGCCCCAAGATTGGAAAGGATCCCTCAGTGGGAGTTTATCTAACCAAGTTCCAAGGAAGAGCTAAAAAAGCAGCTGGCAGAATTTTTGGAGATCCTCAGGCAGGAATTCTTTATGTTACACATCTGTCTTATGAGAATGCTAATGTAATCTGCCACTCTGCCAACTGGCCATACAAAGCACAGACAGACTTATCAGGATAAATATGACTTTATGCAGAAATTAGATCCTCATGCAATCAGGATCTGGCTATGGCTGCTGCCTTGCAGGGGATCTATAGTACAAGCAATGCTTTCACAGTGCTGAGGAATGCTTGAAGTATGGGGGCAGAAATCATTTTAGTAAAAACTGTCCAAAAAATTAGAGGCATAGACAGACAGCAGAATCACTCCCCTAGAACCTGACCTCGCAGTAGGGTAATCATTGGGCCAGGCCTCAGAAAATAAGCTCATATTAAGAAATGTTTACAAACTGGCATGGTGGTGCATGCCTTTAATCCCAGCACTCGGGAGGCAGAGGCAGGTGGATTTCTGAGTTCGAGGCCAGCCTGGTCTACAAAGTGAGTTCCAGGGCAGCCAGAGCTACACAGAGAAACCTTATCTCAGGAAAAAAAAAAGTTTACTTTTGAGTTAATGCAAAGCTCAGAGAACTCTCAGTGGAGGCTTGTGTGGCATTCCTTTTGTCTTGCAAACCCTGCTAATAGAAGTTTTGGGGCCCTTACACTTAGACCAAAGCAGCATTATTACAGATTTATCAAGGTGTTATTCAAAACAAAGTTCAAACTAAAGATTTATGAAAGGTTAAAGAGACTATAGAACTTGCAATCTGGCCTTCCAATTCCACCTGCCATTCCAGGAAATGCATATAGAATTATTATAAATTTGGAAGATTGTCTTTATACTATTCCTTTGCACCCTGGTGACTATGAGAGGTTTATATTTAGTTAGCTTGCTTGTAATTTTAAAGATCCAATGAAGTAATACTATTGGAAAGTTTTGACTCTAGGAATGGATAATAGCTTTACATTATGTGTAAAAAAAAAATGCCTCTGCTTCAATCCAAGAAATTGGGATTTTGAATCTTTCAGTGTATATTATTCATTTTATGGACGGAATTTTATTAGCTTATATTTCTGAAGGAGTTTTACTACAAGGCTTTGCTCTGTTACAATGGGATTTAAAATTTTGAAGTAGATGTTGCTCTAAAAAAGATTCAAAGGCAATATCTTTTTCTTTGGTACCTCAGCTATATTCTAGACAAGTTGTAGCACAGAAAATTCAAGAAAGAAAAGATAATTAGCTTACTTCAAATTATTTTCAAAAGTTTATAGGAGATTTTAATTGGCTCACCTTATACTCACCATAGGAGGACTGAAGTCTCTGTTAACTTTCGTCATCTCCAAGTAAAGTTTGAGTACCCTATTACGAAGCTGTTGATGTGTTAATACAGAACTGTAGGTTAGAATTATGAAAGTACTTTGGAAAGAATGTCTTAAGAACCTGAAGAAGCATTTATTTCTTATTCCAAACAGCAATTAAATTGATTATTGCAGAATACTGATATTTGGCCTATTGCATGGCAAAGTTTAGGCAAAATTGATAATCATTATCCAAAAGACAAGTTGTTACAATTTGCTTCTTTGAATGCTTTTATATTTCCTGTAGCTTTTTGTAGATAGCCAATAAAGAAAATGTTTACTGTATTTACAGATGGCTCATCTAATGGGAAAGCAGAATATATAATTGGATCACATGTTTATTCTCTTGAGTTTCCCTCTATTTTAACACAGATTATTGAATTACATGCTGTAGCCACTGTTTTTAAAACGTTGAAATATCAAGGTTTTAATTTGTATACTGATAGCCAATATATAGCTCATGGTTTGCAATTGCTTGATATCATTCCTTTTTTAGATACTGCCAAGTCTCAAATTTTTCAATTATTTATGTAAATATAACTCAAGTTAAGAAAAAGTACTGTTCCTTTAAAGAACTGTCTTTGGATATTTAAGAACTCATACTGAATTGTCTGCTCAGATCTCTTAGGGCAATGCCACAGCAGATTTGTATATGATTTTATAAAAGTAAAATATGCACATGTGACTATTGACACCTTTCAGGCTTTCTAGTTACAACTGCTTCAACAGGAGAAGCAACTAAAAATGTAATTAGTCACTGCCTGCATTGTTTTTCTATGCTTGATGCTCCTAAACAGATTAAAACAGATAATGGAACTGGCTACTATAGTCAAGTATTTGAGATCATAATAAATTTTATCTTTCTAGTCATACCTTAAGGCTCTAACATAAGATCACTAATAAACAGGCTCGAATGATTGTAAAACAATGCCATAACTGCCTTACATTATCTCCAGTTCCTCATTTAGGGATTAGTCCATGAGGCCTTATGTCCAATCATATTTGGCAAATGGATGTAATTCATTATGCAGAATTTGGAAAATTGAAATATATACATGTCTGTATTGACACTTACTTGTTCAGGATTCCCTTTTGCTTCTCTACATACAGGAGAAACCTCTAGAAATGTAATTGATCATTGCTTACAAGCATTTAGTGCTATGGGATTATTTAAAGTCATTAAGGCAGATAATGGGCCAGATTATACTGGAAATAACTTTACATCATTCTGTAAGGAATTTGAACATAAAAGTGGAATTTCTTATAACTCAAATGGGACAAGAAATGGTTGAGCATGTGCATCACACTTTGAAAAATTGGCTTTCAAAAAGAAGGGGATTTATATCCTCCAAGGTCACCAAATCACAGCTTGCTTTTGTCTTATTTGTTTTAATTTTTTTTTTTAAACTAATGCTAAAGCTCAGTCTGCAGTGGATTGCCATTGGCATCCAGTCACATCCAGCTCAAATGCCATGGTTAACTGGCAAGAACCCCTAACTAATACATGGAATGTTCCTGACCCTATTTCAATATGGGGCTGAGTTTCTGTTTGTGCTTTTTCACAAAAAGAAAATGGAGCCCCGATGACTGCCTGCCTGAGCCTTCTAGTAATTAAGATACCAAATTATGAAGATGGCTCAAAATCCCTTCAGCCTTCATTTCTCATAGTGTAAGTCTGGATCAGTATATCTGGAAGAATGTAGAAGTGCCTGGAACATATTAGGTAATCAGTCATGATGACAAGAAGTTCATCTCTCAGCTGTGAAAGGAACTTAGGTCAGTGATCCTTGTCATCATCCCAAACTTGACAGTTACCCTTCACAATTTCAACAGTGACCTCTTGCTGCCCTGTAAGATCAAACCAGAAATACCCCTATTTTAAACACGGGCTGTTCGCGAATCCCAAGAACCCACGAGAGACCTTGATGCAACTGCAAGAGGGATTTTTAATCGGAGCTCCGGGACGACCCGTATCCCACGCAGGGAACAGGGGGGTCGACCTCGTGGCTCGAAAATTAGGAGCTTTTATGACAATGGGGTAGGGGGGTTGGGGAAATTGGCGTGGTTTCACATGATTGGCTAGTTTAAACATCAGCAAGATACAGGTAGGAGACAATGGGGGGGGAAGGGGGAGGCAATCTACCTAATAATTAAGTCATGTGCTACCTTAGGCAACCTCCTGGGGCATTGAGACATTCCACAAAGATCACTGTGACATTGAGAGGGCGTTGGCTATTCTGTGATTGTTCCAGGAAAGGCTTGCCCCGTAGCTAGGGCCAGCAGTTCAGTTCCTTATATTAGTTTACTACTCTTTCACCCCTAACATCATCCTCACAGTCCTTAGCTGTCTCCTGCTCTGCCTTCTACAAGGGTGTGCTGGGTATGGTGGCTCATACCTGTAATCCAGAGGAAAGAGGATAGCTGATAATTTAAGGAAGGCCCAGGGTACATAGCAAGAGCCTATTTCAAAAATAAAGTGTTTTGGCAGTTGGCTATTCTATTCACTGAAAAAAGGAAAAGAAAAGAAAAGAAAAGAAAAGAAAAGAAAAGAAAAGAAAAGAAAAGAAAAGAAAAAAGAAAAGAAAAGAAAAGAAAAAGTTCATATGTCCTTTGTGGCTTTGGTCTGAATGGGAAAGAGTTTATTTTTGAAGGCCAGTGGTCTGAGAAGTGCAACCACTTTTGAGCTGCTATTGACCTAAGCCAGACACATGCATCAAAACTCTGGATTCAAACATATACATCAAAAGGCTATATATGTAGTCCAGTCCAAGACAGATAAGAAGGGGCAACATAGATCTGGACCTAAGACATACAAGGTCACCTAGCCACTCTACACCCTAGACGGAATCATGGAAAACAAGTAAAATATGTGCCCCATCTAGCTCATCTTTCAAAACAAAAAGGGGGAATTGTGCCCTTCTCCCATGTTTGAGCATGGTAAACACCTTAATTTTTGCCACAGTCCTAGTTTGCCTAGCTCCACAACCTAGCACACCTAGAGTGGAGTCTACTGACCTAGGTGGAAGTCTTCTGCCTTGCTGCACCTGCAGTTTCCTGCAGGAGCAGACTCCTGCTGAGCTTCTTTTGCAACATAATCCAGCTGAAACAAAAGAATAGATCTGAGGGTTTTTTTTTCTCCCTATATAAACACAGAGCTGAAACTTAAGCTTTGAGCCTTGATCAGAAATCTTTGCTTGGCTTCATTCTCTCACCTGCCTGTCCTTTTTCATTCCCAGTCTTCCTTTCTTTTGTGTCCAATTTCTTTGGCTGCTGGACACCTACACACTTACTTTTTTTAACTCTTGAAATGTTGATTTGAGTCCAATTTCTTGTTGTTAGGAGAAAATATAACACAGACAGACATACACACACACACACACACACACACAGAGTCATAGAGACAGAGAGACAGAGAAAGCATCATTCCATAGAATATATGCTACATGACTCAATGTTATTTTGAAACAAAATATAACTGCTGCTAGATAAAATTTTATCTACAATATTCTTGATATTGGGGGTAATTTTTTTTTAGCATCTCTCTCAGTTCTCCAAAGTGTCTGGATAATTTGATATACTCATTCAAATTCATTTCAAATTGTCTCTCCTTTGACTAATTTAGAAGATAAACCTATCATATTAAGCTTTTTTAAGGAAAGACATTTTAATCTTTTCCATAACTTTCAATATCATAACACAAATTGTTTAACTGTTATTACTTTTGATTAATATTTTAACACTTACCTTATAGTGGGTCTATGTGTTTGTACATATGCATGTTACAAGACATGTATGTGGAGAAGAGAACTGAGTAGAATCAGGTGACTCATTTTAAAATTTGCATAGGTTCCTGTGATCAAACTCAAGTCATCAATCTTAGAAACAAGCAACTTTATCTATTGAGCCATCACACTTGTTCACTTGTGTTACTTTTTTTTTTCCCTCATGTGATTTTTAATTCAGGATTTCTTATATTTACTTGCTCTGTATATATCAGTTTTTCTTGTAAACCATACTTAAATTATTCAAGCAAATTATAATAGTTACATTTCTAAGGAAAAAAAAAACAATTTTCTTCAGAAGTCAAATACTATATAACATTTGGACTAAAAGAAGGAAAATATAATGAATCCCGTGATTATGTATTGAAATCAAAAAACATGATGGAAGATTTGCTGACTGCTGATTTTCACCTTTCCTTCTTCCAGTCCTCTTTGTCTCATACCTAACTTTGTAGTTGAACACTTGTTGTTGTATCCCTTTACCTACTATCTGAAAATATGGCAGAGTACCTATAGAACTCCTCTTCTTCTTGTGTTCTACAAAATGCAAACTCCTATTTTCATGCCCAGCTCTTCAACAGATGTCTGTGACAACCTCCTTGCCCCCTGCTCCTACTCCCTCTATTCTCATCTACAGCCTTTTGGCAGAATACCTGCTGCAGTCTCTCTTTCCTTTCGGAACTCAAGATCTTCTATTTCAACCCTCTTTCCCCAACTTAACCTATTTTTCTCAGTCTATTAATTGCAGAATGCTTTACTTGGGAACATAGCACCTGAGAATGCCAGGGGGAAAAGGTAAGCCAACTGAAGACCTTTATCAGTCCATTTTCCCCTCTAATTGCACTCCCCACATTGTCATCCCTAACTTTGCAATAAAACACATGCTGCATCCTTCATCTCCAGCCCATCTTTCCTGTAGATACCAGAGACTAATGCATTTTAATATCTCTTCCTCAACTATTGGTTTTTCTCTGTTAGCAACTACAGGCCTTGCCTGCCAGAGAACAAGGTAGACTAACTGCATATCTTCAACTTTCCTCTATTCCCCCCAGTGCCAATTCCCTAGTAACATCCCTAGCTCTGCAGCAAAACAACAGTGGCAGCCTTTTGCCCCCACCCTCTTTCTATATCTCCTGTATATCCTTTTTATTCTACATACCTTACTTATTCATTTGTTCCAGAACACAACACAAACAGATACCCCCTGATAACCCAAGAGCCATTCTCTAAAGGGAAGTAGGTAGGCTGACTGATCAGGACTAATAGTTCTAGTTTCATCTCCAGTCTTGTGGCAGAATGTCATCTGTGGTCTCTCTTCCTTCTTTGACTAATAAGAGAAATCATGAAAAGTACTACATATTCAAAGAAAAATTCCACCAAGATCATAATTCAATTTTTGTCATCTATGCAACAAACATATAGGCAGGCACTGAAGTTTTTAAAAGCAACACCACTATAGCCTACATTACATACTGATGTACACATTGAAACTTGGAGAGTTCAATACAATTTTTCCTACCAAAGACAGGTAATTCAGACAAAAGATTGAAGAGAAATGGTGGACCTAATAGATATTATATACTCAATTCACCTAACTGATATTTACAGAACATTTCAGCCAAACACAAAAAACAAGATACATTATTCTCTACGCCAAATGGAACTTTCTCCAAAATTGAACAAATATTCAGATGCAAAGCAAATCTCACCAGAAACAGGTAAAATATAATAACTCCCAGAATCCTACAAAACCACTCTGGACTAAAGCTAGGTACCAACAAAACAGAAACAACAGAAACTTTACAAACTCATGCAAACTGAAGTTTCCTACTTAGTAAAAAATGGATCAAGAGAGAAACAGGGAAATTTAAGAGTCTTTAGCATTGAATAAAATTGAACACATAATATAAGCACCTTATGGAACACAATAAATATGGTGTTAAGAGGAAAGTTCATAGCATTATGTGACTACATAAGAAATTTGGGAGATCTCAAACTAGCAGCTTGACAATACATTTTAAAACTATAGAAGAAAAATGGAAGCACATTCAGGAAGAATAGAAGGAAAGAAATAATAAAACCTATCAATAAAATAGACACAGAGAGCACAATGTAAAGAATCAAACAAAGAGTTGGTTCTTCGACAAAATTAACAGGACAGACAAGGACTTATTCCAAGTATCCAAAAGGCAGAGAGGGAATGTGCAAATTAACAAAATCTGAAAATATAAGTGGATGGATATAACACTAGAAAGCAAGGAAATTCAGACAATTGTAAATACATACTTCAAAAAAATTATATTCCACAAAGTTTGAAAATATGAAATAGATAATTTTTCTAATTGGTACTATTTATCCAAGTTAAATTAGGAACAGATAAGCAACTTAACCTTTACTGAAACAGAATCAGCCATTAAGCTGCCATTAAATGTCTATCAACCTAAAGCAAAATAAAATAAAACAATATGAGCAACAACGATGATAACAACACAACCCAGGGCCAGATTGATTTAGCTCATAATTCTACAATACTTTTCTGAAGAGTTAATGCCATTAATCCTCAAAATATTCCAAAAACTAGGAAGAGATGCAAAAATGCTCAAAAAATAAACCAAAAATAAGAAACAAATTCAATGCAACAATCCTCAACAAAATCCCTACACAATTCTTCACAGACCTTTAAGGGACAATTCTCAGATTCATATGGAAACAGAAAAGACCCAGAACAGCTATAAAAATCCTAAACAATAAAGAAACTGCTGTAGGTCTCACTATTCCCTGATTTTAAGTAATAATATAGTTATAGTAATAAAATCTACATGTATTCAAATGTACACAAATATACACATTTATCAGTGAAATCATATTCAATATCTAAACACAAGTCCACACATTTATGGACACCTGATTTTTGATAAAGAAGCCAAAAATATATAATAAAATAACACAGCATCTTTAATAAATGGTGCTGGTAATTGGCTGTCTGTATGTAGAATAATGCAAATAAATACATACTTAAAACGCTCCTCAAATTTCAACTCCATTTGGATCAAAGACCTCAACATAAAATCAGATACATTGAACTTGATAGAAGGAAAAATTGGTAAACTCTCAAGCAGTAATTAATATCCATGAATAATAACGGGAACCTCATGAAATCAAAAGCCTTTCATGGAAAAGACATTATCATTCACACAAGGGAGCAGTCTACATAATAGGAAAAGATATTTTACCAACACTATACCTGACATATAACTAATATCAAATATATATAAGGAATCAAAAAACAAAAGACCAAATAATCCAATTTAAAATGAGGTACAGATAGAAACAGTGAGTTCCTAATAGAGGAATGGCTGAGAAACATTTACAGAAATGTTCAGTATATTTAGCCAACAAAAAATGTGTTATTCAGCCATCATAAGAAAAGATTCTTCTTGCAGCAGATAGAACAAAATGCAGAGAGACCCACAGGCAGACCTACATACAGACAGAGGACAGGGCTATAATCCTGGAAAACAGAAAACTAAATGAGATGTCTCCATGAAACCACTTCCCTCAAAGCTCAGGGAACCCCGAGGAAAAGGAAAGAAAAAGGGTGTAGGAACCAGAGGGGATCGGGTGACACCAGGAGAACAAGGTCCTTTAATCAACCTAGCTCTTAGGAACTCAGAGAGGGAAGCAGCAAACACAAGGCTGAGATAGGTCTTCATCAGGCCCCGGGCTTATGTATTAATATTACATATTAATCTGTTTAATATTTTATAGGACTCATGAGTGTGTGAATGAGCAGGTTTCTTATTTTGGTACTTTCTTGGGACTCCTATTGATTTGCCTGGTCTAACTTACATGATATCTTTTGTTTTATCCTACTTACTTTCTTTTATTAATAATTTAAAATGCCTCCTGGGTGCTCTTGAGAAGAGCATTATGGCTTAAAAATGACTAAATATGAATACAAATAAAAATAAACCACAAAACGTTAAGATTACTATGGATCTCTAAATGTAGAATTGTCATTTGTTCCATATCACAAAGATGTATTGTACTATTTTCATTAAAATTTCATGCTTTCATTTCTTCTGGTAAAACTTTTCTCTATTAATAAGAGTGAGTTTGGTGTGGTTAATTTTTATGTGAGATGTAATTGTTTATTTGTACATTTTTATAACAAAATTTATAAAATTAAAAATAATTTTGCTTAATCATTTATTTTAGTCTTGTGATACATGTAAGCCCTAATTAATATAAGAAACATGCTAAAGTCTTTCCTATTATTGATCTTTATAACTACATTGCTTTCTCATTTTTCCCTGTTTAGAGTATGAATTGGTGTACTAACGGTCTCAGAAGATTATTTAGAAATAGTTAATACACTTAGGAACTTGCAGATGAAGCTGTAAAGTATGTATAAACCTGCCAGTTCATTAAAAGACATCTTTCTGTACTGTTAATCTGTAGGATGCTACAACCTGTTAATATTATTATGAGTCTGTGAGGCTCAACACGTTTACATATCCTCTAATCTCCAACTTCCCATACCACTCTGGCCACTTATAAGACTACAGCAAAGGTTATCCTTTTCATATGTGCAAAATTGGCCACATTTGCACTATCACACTATATTTGCTCTTATCAAAGGCAAATCACCTTACTACAGGCATGTTTTAGCTGACACAACCCACCTCTTTGTTCAGATGTGTATTCAGGGATATGCCGCACTTACTGTACTTCATGGATATAATAATTTGCACTGAAACATGCTTTCACAGACACATCCTGCTTCTTTCCTTCAGGTGGCTATTTCAAGGATGTAGAGCCTCAGATGTACAGCATAGATACTTTTATTTTACTCATGTGCCTATTTCCTGTTGGTCACAATGTACCATCACTTTAATATGATGGAAATTCTGGCTGTAACCTAAGCTTTCCAGTGAGTTTTAGACTAGCCAGAAAATATAAGACAAGCAATTAGGATGATACGGACTGAAAATCACCATCCACTTCTCAGGTTTATAGTTTAAAGAACAGTACCTATAGGCTTATAAATTTGCATGTTTGGCCCTGAATTGAAGAGCTGTTTAGAAGGCATAGGAAGTAGAGCCTTGTTGGGGTGGGTGTGGTCCTGTTGGAGTAGGTGTGTAACTGGAAGTAGGATTTCGAAAGCCCATGGTAGCCCCAGTGGCTTTTTCTTTCTGCCTGCAAGTCAGGATGTAGCTCTCAGCTCCTTCCCTAGTACTATGTGTGCCATTCATTTCTGCATACCCTTCAACATGATCACAATAAATTATAATGCTGAATTTGTAAGTAAGGCTCCAATTAAATGCCTTCTTTCATAGTGAAAAAAGAAAAAAAACCCACAAAACTATATTTAAACTCTTTTATGCATCAGATATTCATAATAAAATCTACCATGAAAATTCAATTCTCACTGTAATATATACTGTGTTGTATGAGTCACTTCATAAGATAATTTTTCTCTCACATGTATTATAAGTTTTCTATATAAGCTAAAGTAACTTTGTAAATATCCATGAAATATTAATGAAATTTTTAGGAAAATCATGATGAACATTTATCAAAGATATTATTTCCATAATTTAGAGAACATATCATGCATATGCAAGGCACTGTGAGGGAGAGGAGTGTGTGGAATGCACAGGATGAGTCTTTAATGCCATAATATGCTGACATCTATATTAAAAACCACCATAACAACAAAAAAAACCCCTACTATACAATGTTGGATGAAGGGAATGTATAACAAAAGCAAGGAATCAACAACAAAAACAATAGCAAAAACATGATAAAGAATATATACATATGCATCAGATACAAAAAGTTGCTTCATTTCAAAAAATAATTAAGTACAACTTACTATAGAAAGATATTCTCCAAAATAATGGCTGCTGAAAGAGAGAAAATTATACATTTTTAAAGAAGAATATTCTGATAGGCTATCCATTCTTCAGCAATCAGTCTTAAACATACCCTACACAAACTCACACACATACAGACATGTACACATATGTACACACATACATGCACATACACAAACATACACACTTGCATAAACATATGCACATACATATACAAACAGACATTCACACATATTTAAGTAAAAATTACAGAAGGTTGCATATATGCAATAATAATTATACTAGATTGTGAATCTGATAGTGAGTATGGCTGAAAGATGGCAGAAGCTAGAAGGAAGGTAAAATATTGCAAATACAGGAAGGATAGAGGTCATTCTTGTGATTCCAGTGATGATCCAAAAGGCAAGATAATAAGAGCACTTAACAATAGTCATACCACTGAAGAAAGTGCCTCCTTACTCATGCATTGTTCACTCACATATATCTTCAGAGTGATAAGCTCTCAGGGTCTCCTGTTTCCTCAATGACAGAATATCATCAACCCAACCTTGTGTACATCTTGTATAAGTAACAGTAGTTGCTGTGAGTTCAAGAGTGCAGTGGACATGTTATCATAAATTCATGATTGCAAAATTTTCATCATATTTCTCTGTTGGTTACACTCATTCTGCCTCATGCTCCAAATTGCTTCTTGAGGGTAAGGTGTGACATATGTCAGCATCCCAGTGGAATTCATTCAGCCTTTAAGAAAATGTTCTGAAAGAAGAAAGAGGACTATATGGAAAAATGAAGGGGGTTGGCAAAAGAGGAAGGGAACGAGAGAATACATATTTTGTCCTAAGTGTGGAAAAATAAATTATATCCCATATTCTTTCTATTCTCATTATAAACAGATGATAAAGTACATAGGATTTTTGTCTGAGAGGCCCCTTGGTACTGCAATCTTTATATACCCCAATACAGGTGAACGCCAGGGCCAAGAAGTGGGAGTGGGTAGACAGGGGAGCAGGGAGGGGGGAGGGGGAGGGGACTTTTGGAATAGCATTTGAAATGTAAATTAAGAAAATATCTAATAAAAAATTGGAAAAAATAATAAGAATACTATTAATATGTGAATTAATTTTCCCATTGTATATTTATATTTATTTTTAATTGGATATTTTCTTTATTTACAGTTCAATTATTATCCTATTTCTCTGTCCCCATGCCCCAGAAAACTTCCTATCCCATTCCTCCACCCCCTGCTTCTATGAGGGTGTTCCTCTACCCACCCACCCATTCCCACATCCCAGCCCTGGAATTCCCCTACATGGGGCATCAAGTCTTCACAAAACCAAGGCCATCTCATTCCATTGATGCCCTACGAGGCCATCCTCTGCTACATATTCAGCTGGAGCTATGGGTCCCTCTGTGTGTACTCTGTGGTTGGTTGTGGTACTCTGGGAGCTCTGGGGTGGGGGTCTGCTTGGTTGATGTTGTTCTTCCTGTGGGTAACAAACCCCTTCATTTCCTCTTTTCTCTTACTCCTCCATTGGGGACCCTGTGTTCACCTCAATGGTTGGCTGCAAGCATCCATATCTGTAATTGTTCAGGCTCCAATAAATTATATATATATATATATATATATATATATATATATATATATATATATATATACATATATATATATATGTGTGTGTGTGTGTGTGTGTGTGTGTGTGTATGTATTATACACACTGTATAATATATAATATGAAATATACCATATTAACATAATATATAACATATGTATTATAAAGTATATAAAATAACTATATATATGTATACATATATATGTGTATATCAGAGGTATCTTTTAAGTAAGTACACCTATTTGGATTTCTAACAAAGAGTTTGCTTTTCTTTTTCTGTACATTCTTCTGTAGAGTAATAGTCCTGGGTAGCACACAGAATTTTGCAATCACTAGTCACAGACTTCCACACTCATTTGCATTTTTTATTATCTTCTCTTTAAATCACATCTTGTAGTATAGAGTGCATATGTATGTAATTACTTAAAAGAAAAAAAAACTACTAGGTCTACAAATGCAAAGAATTATTGAATCAATCATATACTTGTAAAACATGTTTAAACCTCTTTATTTTTATATACTGTACTTAATTCAAGGAATATACACAATTAGAAATTTATGGTTAAACATAGAAGACAGTTAAAATGAACAACTTCATGAATTTTATGCATATTTAAAATGAATGACCATAATGTTTCATGAAAACATCCCATTTTTATATAATTCATTCAATGATACAGCTCATTCATATAATGTATCTAGTGGTAATTTTCTAATGCTGTAAGGCTAAGTTGATAGGGGGAGTGAAGTAGTTCAACTGTAGGCCCCAGGACAGAGCATGTGTTTAAACCAGGAAATACTACCTTATAAAATAAACTCACTGCAATACATTTTTTAGGATGCCTAGAATAAGGCCATCCCAATTTAGACAAGATCTGAGAACTTTTGTGTGTACTGAGCTTGGAAGACTGTTGGCTCTATCTCAGGGAATTGTCATGGAGGACCTGTGAACTTTACAGGGCTGGGTGCAAAGGAGAGCTAAGAAGCATGAAGGCTGAAGTGTTTCATAGACCTAAACCACAAGCTGAGAACCTCTTAAATAGCACCTGAATTTACTGCTCTATTTTATGTAGCAGAAATCATAAAGAAAAAATGGCACATTGTTTTCCCACTGATCCATCTGGAGAATTCAGGGTTCTTCTGATGATGTCATCTATCCTGCCACCAACAATGAAAATCAGGCAATGTAAAGAATCCAATTATATCTAAGGAAATTAGACCCTCAATATGTTAAAACTTACTGACATATTAGACTCAGTTATTTATGATGAGCAAGGGAGAGCTTGGAAGACAAAGGATCTATATGGTAAACAGAGGAAAAATATAACAACTTAGAATGAAAAATAATAAAATTTAAAGAAAACTTACTTAGTATTATGAGACAAGGAATCTCCAAAGATGCACTTGAGTGATTTGTTGTTGTTGTTGTTGTTGTTGTTGTTGTTGTTGTTGTTGTTGGCTATCAGATGCTGGACATACAGCCACCTTTTTTTTAAAGTTATTTTTATTAGATATTTTCTTTATTTACATTTCAAATGCTATCCCAAAAGTTCCCTATACAGTCCCCCTGCCCTGCTCCCCTACCCACCCACTCCCACTTCTTGGCCCTGGCATTCCCCTGTACTGGGGCATATAAAGTTTGCAGGACCACAGAACCTCTCTTCCCAATGATGGCCAACTAGGCCATCTTCTGCTACATATGCAGCTAGAGAAATGAGCTCTGGGGGTACTGGTTAGTTCATATTGTTGTTCCTCCTATAGGGTTGCAGACCCCTTCGGCACCTTGGGTTCTTTCTCTAGCTCCTCCATTGGGGGCCCTGTGTTCCATCCAATAGACTGTGAGCATCCACTTCTGTATTTGCCAACCTATTCTTAAGAGTAATTTGTTTCTCACTTGTAAGTAGCTGAATTTTGATTCTCAAGTGGTTACCAATTGGAAATATTTTATGATTTAGGGCAGGGTGCATGTGTCAGCTCTAGGAAACCATCTGGTACAGACTTATACAAACTATGAGCACACTGCCTTAGTCACTGTCAAGCCATATGTTTATCACTCCTGTGGATTTAGTGGGCCATTTCCTTGGTTTACATTATCTCCTATAGCTCTTTCACTCTTCTTTTCTTTTCTGCAACCCTGAGGGGATGAATTTTTGTGTAGATATCTCTTTTAACCCTTAGTCTTCCAAGATCTCCCTTTCTCAATATATTGTCTGGTTGTATGTCTCAGTAGTTTTCTTTGTTTTTTTCTCTATTGGTTAAAAGATAAACATTCTCAGTTTATTGCTGATATCTGTAGCCAAATGACATTTTATTAGGAGTCATTTTATTCCTACATTCTTTCATAGAACAGTTATTTGGATTTATCCTTGATCTCAGGTTTATCTAGTACAATATTCCTGGTGACCCAAGCAGTGTTAGCTATCACTTCAATCTCATAGAATAGTGTTTAAGTTAAAGCAGATATGTCTTTTCATTACCACAGCTTTCTGTTACCTTTGTCCTAGCGTATCTTGGAGATAGGACAACATTGTGAAACAAAAGGGTTGTGTCTTCCTGGTTGTTTATACCATTCCTTTAGCAGCTTGTACAGTACTTTCTGTAGAAAGTTCCCTAACATTGAGGGGTGAAGAATCTATGAAGGGACCAGTTTGATTTCTCCATGTTCTTAGGTTGTATGGGTGTTGTCTTTAGCAATAGACCTTACTGGCAGTTATGGAGTGCAACCTATAAACTTAGCTGCAGCCTAGGTTGTTTGAAAATTCCCATGGGACCATTTGGCCAAGAACTCAATTATATGTAATCCAAACCCAATGCGGAAGTTTCATTTGGTGACAAGAGATGTCCACCTGGAATTCTGTCTCCTTGTCATTTGGTGATGTCCATCTAGAAAGCTTTCATGCATGCACATAGTTTTTTTATTCTTCTACTCTAGTAGATTTGCCTTTAAAGCACACTTATTTTATGTCGATGTGTCTTTATTTGCTCCCATTCCATTCTCCACACCTATCTAGCTAGTCCTTTTTCTTTATTTAGGTTCTATAGTTCTATAGATTAAAGTTGTTTTATCATTAACTTAAAAGCTAAAACATGCTTTTACTTCTCTCTTTGAGTCTTGGTTATCTCACTCAGCATTCATTTTTCTATATCTATATCCATCCATTTAGCTGTAAGTTTCATTTTTTAAATATCAGAAAAGTATTCCACTGTACGAATACTACAGATAACTGATGTTATAAACCAAATAGACATAACAGAAATTTGCAAAACATTTCACCAAAACACAATAGAATCTTAACACTTCATGGAGCTTTCACCCAAATTGAGCACATAATTAAACATAAAACACATTTCTACAGATAAAAGAAAATTAAAATAACATCTTATGTCCTACCTGACCACTGCATATTAATGCTGGATAACAACAGCCTAAACAACAGAAAGCTTAAGAAATCATAGAAACTGAACAATTCACCACTGAAAGAAAAAAAAATAGATCAAGATGAAATTGATAGAGAAATGAAAGCTTTTGTAAAGCTAATTGAGAATAAATGTATAACATACCCAAATTTATAATATACAATAAACATTGTTTTCAGAGGCAAGCTCTTAGTACCAAGTGACAACAAAAATAAAAATTAGAGAGATCTCACATTAGCATCTTATCACACACCCCAAATTTCTTTAAAAAAAATCATACCCAAAAGAATGAGAAGATCAGAAATGATCAAACTAAAGGCTAAACAAACAAACAAACAAAAAACAAAAACAATAAAACTACAATAATTACCAGGAAAATAATTCTCAGTAACATACATGCAAGTTGAATTCAAGAACACACTAAAAATGCCATGGACCATGATCATGTTAGCTTCATTCTAGAGCTGCAGAGATGGTTTACCAACATAAACTGATTATATAATCCCCCACATAATTAGACTGAAGACAAAAACCACATGATCATGCCATTAGATGCAGAAAGGCCTTTGACAAAATCCAATACTCCTTCATAATACAAGTTCTGGAGAGATTACCAATAAAATGGACATACCTTAAAATAATAAAGGCAGATTACATAAAGATTATAGCTAACATCAACACAATAGAAGAGAAGCTCAAAGCAATTCCAGTGAATTCAGAAACAAGACAAGATTTTCTGCTTTCTCTAAACATATCTAAAATAGTGGTTTCAGTCTTAGCTAGAGAGAGATAGGAAACACCCGAATGACATAAAGGGGATACAAATCAGGAAGAAAGAAGTCAAACCATTTTTTTTTTCCAGATGACATAATAGTATAATAAGGAGCCCTATAATTCTACTGGGAAACTCTTATAGCCAATAAATGCTTTCAATAAAGTAGGTGAATACAAAATTAAATCACAAAAATTAGATCTAAATTGGAAGGGAAGAAGGCCTATAAGTGTTTTGCTTGTTTGTTTTTGTTTTTACAATCAACATATTAGTGTATATTAGAGTCCTTAAAATTATACAGGGAAACTCCTATAGCTGATGAATACTTTTAGAAAAGTAGGTAGACACAAAATTAAATAAAAAAAAATAGTAGGCCTCATATACAAATAAGATAGTGGATAATAAAATAAATTAGTAAAATATTATCTTTCACAATAGCCTCAAAAATATAAAATATTCTGGGATGACTCAAAGCAAGTGAATGACTTGTAACAATAAGAAGTTTAAGGCATTAATGAAAGATATTGAAGAAAATTTCAAAAGATTTAAAGATCTCACATGATTATGGATCAGTAGGACTAATATAATATAATTGTCATGCTACCAAAAGCAATCTACAGATTCAACACTATCTCTGTAAAACATTACAATACAGTTCTTCAAAGATTGTGAAAGAACACTTTTCAGTTTCATGTGGAACACTCACACATCAAACAAACAAAAATCCAAAAATGTGTGTAATTTTGAAAGCATGCTGGCTCCAGCTATGCTCTGGGATCAACAGCCGTTCACCTGCTGTGTAGTCAGCCCCCAAGGCTAGCTATGCTCTGTGCAGTCAGCTCCCATCCCAGCTATGCTCTGAGAACAGCTGCCACCTGTATTCCCAAAAGTACCCGCCCTTTCCTCTTTACCGAGTGACATCTCACCCAGCTCCCTTTAGCCTCACGGAAGGAAAACACTAGAGACTTTAATTTTAAAACTGACTAACTGAGCCGGGCGTGGTGGCACACGCCTTTAATCCCAGCACTCTGGAGGCAGAGGCAGGTGGATTTCTGAGTTCGAGGCCAGCCTGGTCTACAAAGTGAGTTCCAGGACAGCCAGGGCTATACAGAGAAACCCTGTCTCGAAAAACAAAACAAAACAAAACAAAACAAATAAACAAACAACAAAACCCTGACTAACTGAAAGACTAGGTGAAGAATATACATGGGTTCTCTATGGACCCAGAAATTATGAGGCACACCTCATTAGCAGTAATGTTAAGATCAAATTCATGAATGGATATAAGTATCTAAAGTAAGAAATTGAGACTGGTATTGAGGAACTAAGTGTTCATCATTCATGGTTAAAACCTCAGGTTCAAGCTCCCTCACTAAAATGTTATTTAAATTAGATCTGTTATATACATTATAGAAAATTTATGGTTTTGCATACATATTTGTGAGATATATATATATATGAAATTCATATTGAGTTAGGTTGATTTCTACCTTCCTGAGAAATTACCACATGTATGTAACCATTAGTTTTTTACTTATACCCCTGTTCCCTAATAATGACTCAGAGGTTGATAATTTATTAATAAATGCCTAGATCATAAGCTAAACTTGTTCTCCCACTAGCTCATGGTTAAAGTGACCAGATCATACTACTCTGTGTCTACCATGTGGATGGTTACCTCTCCTCAGTTTCATACATCATATTTCCTTTGAGTCCAGGGACAAATCTTTCCATGCCTGACACTTTTCCAGAGTTCCCATATCTTACTTCAACTCACTTCTATTCTTTCGTCTCCCGCTATAGGCTGATTAGCTCTTTTATGTGACAGGTGATGCTTCTATACAGTGCACAACAGATTATCCCTGCACACTGATTATTGATTTCTCTCAATTACTTAAAACAATAATAAAGTGCTATGGTAAAGGTTAAAAGCCCAGGCACCAGAATGTGAAGTCAAATTGGAATATTGCCACAGTGCCCTTTCTGGGCTCCAGTATTTTAGGAAAAGCATGTGTATTTCCTGCTTCAAAGCATCTATTATATTCTAATGTAAAGTGCTAATAAGAATAGAAGTAAAGAATATCTACTCTCTGTTGTTAACTATGAATATTTGTGGTGTTGTTGCCATGTGTTGCAGTAGTGGGCAGATTGAAAAAAAATCAATGGATTGAGAAGCTTTTCTAGGTTGCAATTCTTCCACAATTTATTCTTTATAAGAGTCACTCTATAAGTGTCATGGAATTAAATATAAAGCTGAAATTGGTGTCACCATCAATATTTGCCAATGTTGCTTTTTCTGTGAGGAAGAGAAGACCCACACTGTGTCATACGAACATAGCATGCATAAATGTACAATTTTTGAGGCTTATATTTAAACTGTCAACAGTTCGATTGGTCTCATCCATTACTATAATGATTGGAATTAGTTACATTAAATGCCACACCTACCATTCTTCTTTTATGTTCTAATGTAAAGAAATACTGGGAAAATGGCATTCTTATCTCAGTAGTTATAAGAATCAAGTATAGAAGACCAGGAAAGAGACCAGTGAAATAAGCTCAAAGAAGTATATTGGAAAGGAAGAGAAATAAATAGAAATGTGTGATATAAATTCAAGTAATGATGTGGACCCCTGGTGTGTGACCTCAGAACATGTGTTAAGAGATTTTTGTTTTCCTGATTATACCGATGGTAGAAATGGAAGATAGAGTTTATTTTGTGAAAACAGATCCCTCTTCTGTTTAAGAATAACAAGGTAGATATTTCGCCTAATTAGATGTCAGGATTTGTAGTTTGAGAAACACACACTTATGAATACAGGGCTATGCGTCTTAAATGTCCTTGGTACATTAATAGAGAAGCCTACAGAAAGAGAGAAGCAAACAGAATTCTTTTTGATCTTCTTGACACAGAAGTGAGTGACATCAGGGAGGCTCATTTAACTTAAGGTAAAATATAAGATATATAAAATTAATCAAACAATGCTTCAGTAAAATTATTTATCACACACAGCAGCTTCTTCTTTGAATTTTCAATGATCTGTCTATCTATCTATCTATCTATCTATCTATCTATCTATCTATCTATCTATCTTCTATCTATATTCTATCTATCTATCTATTTATCTATCTATCTATCTATCTATCTATCTATCTATCTTCTATCTATATTCTATCTATCTATCTATCTATCTATCTATCTATCATCTATCTATCTATCTATCTATCTATCTATCTATCTATCTATCTATCTATCTATCATCTACTAAAGAATATGTTATGCTATGCAGCCTAGGCTGGGTGTGATTTTCTGGAACTTTGAGAAATATTTTTAAAAGTTATGCCTCAATTTATGATTTAAATATTTATGTTCCTCTGCAATTCGGGTGTTGGCAACATGTTGTATCAAGAAATGTGCTTGCAGGAACTTGTCAGTCATGAGCTTTTGTTCCTTAAGGAGATAAAAGCTTTCCTAAAGTAGGCTCCATGCTTCATCTAGCCTGTCTACTCTTTCCTGCATCCTACACAAAACCATGTTCCTGCATCTGATCTTGAAGTAGGAGTAAATTACTATCAGTTCTTTATAAATTATCACATTGCATAAATGTAACAGCACAAAGCATACCAAGACAGTTGACTTAATTTGAATCATATTAGTAAACATTCACTGAGTATTTCAGCTTTTCAGGGCATATTGGTCTGTTAATGAGAATTAGCTAATTATAATTTGAATGACTGATGGATTAGTACTTCAATGTTGTGAAAAGGTTGGAATGGTAAAAGTCCAGAGACAGTTTTCTCTGGATATATTTAGTTTCTTCAGAGCTGAGCCCCTGGCCCAGCACAATATATTTAGTTTCCTAAGAGCCATTTATTATATGCCTGTGAACAGGACCTAAACACATTTTACAATTATTAGACAAGTCACTAGGAATATAAAAAATGAGCCCTTGTATTCACCAAACAAATGCCTGAGACACGGTAGACACAACTATAACCTGTAGCAGAGGTTTACCCACATTGCAATAAGTGTTTACTTAACAAATATACTGTTGTAATTGAAAATTTTAGATGGTTTTGTTTTCTCATCTTTATATGGAAGATTCCATTAAACATACTCTAATACCAATTTTTGGTACTAGAGTTTCTTGAAACAGAGAACCTTGCAATGCACCCTGCAAAGTTTATTCCAAATGAAACTGACTCTATATTACTTGTGGCTTTGTAACCCACAACATGTGTTTTAAGACCCTATGTCCAAGCCTATGTAATTTGAATTTTTTTTTTGGTAGGTCCCTGCGTGTCTGTGTTGCCCTGACTATTGTTAGCATCCTCTTGCATTTTCTACCCGACATTTTACTGTTAAAAGGAGTTTCTGTTTTAATTAGAATCCTAAATGTGTTCCATGTATTTCAGTCTTCCCTAAGAGCATATGTAAACAGCCCTGGCTTTCTTGAGCTTCTCATCATAAATGTTGACCATATAATGCTGTTTTATAGGTTTCCTTTTATATTCTGCCAAAAGGAATTAAAACTGCTGGTTTATATCATTTATGACTCAAGGATTTTTTTTTAACATTTAAAAATGCTCCACTTAAATTGTGGAAGAAAAACATTGTACAGCATCTTATTGCTTACTGTCATTTTGAGAGATAGAGCTTTGTAAAATATTGAAGGACATTCAAGAATAGCATTAACAATGTGGGTTGTCTGTGACAGAATGACAGGGATCAGGAAATGTGCTAATGTTCAATGATTGCTTCATGCATTGTCATGTTTATTAGTTATTCTTAACTGTTACCAGCACTGCGTGCACCAGAACTATATTATTAGAAACTCAAATCTTTGCAAAATTTGAGCTCTTCTAAACATCTTTCACTGTTTTTTGTTTGTTTGTTTGTTTTTCTTTATTTATTCTTAAGGCTGAAATCTTTAAATGACAAGGCAACGAGGACAATTACAAAGAAGCAAGATGTTGCCAGGTGATGAAGAAATGCACTATCCTCTCCCCGTAGTGGTAGCACTGTGAGCCTAACATGCTGCATGGGATTTCAATGCTAAACAAGATGATGAATGCTGCAGTGCCTGCATGATCACTGTTGTGTTTTTCTATGCCAGCTATTACACTATTAGCTTGTTGTACTGATAATGACTTTCTGGAAATCTCTTTTGACTCCTCTCACTGGACCCTTTTGAGATATATGAGAGTGCGAGTCCAAGCCCAATGTTTAAACTTGTCTGGATCTTCATGTAACAAATGATTAGCAGGGCATTTGTTAAGCACAAAAGTAGAATGCAAAATGTGTAAACTGATGCTCCTTTTCAAAGTTCCTTTAATGAAATATACTAATGCTATGTGAATCATACAGACATAAAAGCCACATCAAATCAAAATCTTCTCCCATTGGGTTTTGATTATTTAACCTTTTTTTTCACATTGTGTCTTTATCATTGTGCTATTGCTATGAAGAAACACGATTATCACAAAAACTCTTATAAAGGAAAGGATTCAATTGGGTTTGACTTATCATTAACAACTTTAGTCCATAATCATCACAGACAGAATCATAGTAACATGTAAGCAGGCATGTTGCTGGAAAGGTAACCCAGAGTTCTAGTCTACATCTGTATTGGCAGGCAATTGGAAGAAAAGGTGGCACATCTATCTATCTATCTATCTATCTATCTATCTATCTATCTATCTATCTATCTATCTATCTATCTATTTATTTATATATATATATATATAAAATTCATGTTCCTCCTTTGGGAAATGTTCTTGCTGTCAAGGTTAATGACTCTATAATTGGAAACATCATGATCCGAGGAGGCAAAAACTGTATCTCTGTGATGTGGAGACCTCCAGGATAGTCCTTAATGCTGTGTGAAATAACTCAAAAACCACGAGATCAAGTATTTGTAAATCAGTGTATGATCTGTCCTTTACGGGGTTTCTCAACTATGGGAAATGTACGGATGCGTTATACACTTCATCACAGTCTTCATGTACCTAAGAAATAAGAGACAGCTATATTAACGAGCCAGTTTGTCAGAATGATATTAAGAAAGGAGCTAAAGAGTTTTTTGAGAGCTGGTATCTCAGGATAGGATCCAGCTCATGTAGCTTATTATTTGTGCTTACAAAGATAGGAAGATCTCTGAATTCATATAGATAGATAGATAGATAGATAGATAGATAGATAGATAGATAGATAGATAGATAGATAGATAGATATAGAGAGAATCTTAGTTGGAAAACCAAAAAGCTATTTACAGAACTAATAAAGCTAGCTCTTTTGGAATTTTTCTAGCAGATTTTCTGATTTGGATGAAAATCGCAACAGGTATCTAGAGCTGTCTCAAGCACAGAGTACCATCTCAGGCAGACTATAGAGCTGTCAGCTTGCACCCCATCACTGACTTTGAGTCATTTCTTGCACCAATCCCAAACAACTCTTCCTCAGGACGTCTTCCTAAGCCAAGGCTGATCCTGGGCATCGAAACCCACCTCTTAGTGACAATCAGCTCCAATAAACCACACTTACTCCAACAAGGCTACACCTCCTAATAGTGATATTCATACAGGACTATGGATGTCATTTTATTCAACTACCTCAATGACCAAGGAAACATGTATGAAGGAAAACATTTAATTTAAGGTTTGTTTACAGTTTGAGAATTTTAGTCCATTACCAACATAATGGGTGACTATACGCAGGTGCAGGAATGTGGGAACTAAAAAGGGGGCCCGGGGGAAGCCCTGGGGAAGAGGGGGAAGGGGAAAACCCACACCTCACCAGAGTTCCATCTATTCTCTGATCAGTCAGGTGTGGGAGGGCTGCTAACTACCTTCCACTCATTCCTGGGTGGGCATTCCTCTATCCCACTCTGAGGGAGTGATGGGGGGGGGAGGGGCGGGGGGATGTCTAACAACCTGTCTTAAAAATTCATTAGTTACCAAAGCAGATGGTGTAATTTTGTTGATAGTAAGTTAGAGATATTGAATCTTTAGTGGTGTATGTTCTCTAAGTATTGACTAAAAATAAGCTATTTTTCTAATTAACTTTAAGAGTAACTTGGTGTTTTTTAAATAATAAAGCCTCACCTGTAAAACAAAGAAGGAAGATGCATGTTATTTAAAATATCTTTCTCTTTCTTTCTTTCTTTCTTTCTTTCTTTCTTTCTTTCTTTCTTTCTTTCTTTCTTTCTTTCTTTCTTTTCTACATGGGGTTTCACAGTGTCCTCTTTATTGCTTTGAATATTATCATTCAAACTTCCAACACACTAAATTGAATTCAACAATTGTCTTGTGAACTTCAAGCTCTGGAAACACACACACACACTACATACATACATACATACATATGTATATATTATGCACACACAGTTGTGAATTTTGTGCATATCTATATGTGAATAGGTAATATTTCTAATACTGCTTATTAAAGATAATCTTTTCTGTTTTGTATCCTTTATTATTTTTCAACAATCTGTTGAACATGATGTATGACTTTATTTCTTGACTCTTATTATGTTCTGATGGTTTATGGTTATGTTCTGATAGATGGAGCATACTGTCAGGAACAAACACTCGGTTTCAGCCTGTATTTAATGAAAGGGTTCTAACACTAACTGTGCTGGGAAAATGCATCGTTTTACTCTGTACCACAATGATACTTGGAGGTCAGACAATAAATCATCGTGTGTTGTTGCTGATATTACTTGGAACACTTTAGTGTCTGATTGATATATTTGTATGCAAGAAGTTCACTTAAGTTGAACAAAACTGCCTACTGTGAAGTCAGAAATAATGGTGATGTGTTAAAATTATACCTTTTGTGTACTTTCCCCAAGAAAAAGTGAGCATTAGAGTGTTAGAGTCTCAAAGTTTCCTTTTAATGCATGACGACCTTGTCAAGATATTGACAAAAGGTAACAGGTGAGTATATTGTGCATGGGTTGTCAAGTTTTAGGCTTGTCAAAAACATGAAGCTGTGGCTACCTTTCATTTCTCAATAAGAGCCTTTCTGAGAATAGCACAAGTAACTGCATAAAATGTAAAAGAAACGAAAAATAAATAAATGAGTAGAGGAGGCAAAGAACAATGTCTATCTGCTACTGTAATGCTTAATTAAATCACATTTTCATTACAAGCATTTGAGCTCACATATTAACTACAGATGTTATATAATTTCAGAAATTTGAGCTTCTGCATCTTTCGGGGTCCAGCCTCAACACAGGATTGGAGTTCTCAACTGGAAGCAGGGATAACTGGAAGGCACATAATAAATATAAACAGACTACTTTTTAGGGTACACGATGACAGGCAATTTTTCAAGACTTAACGTTTCTCTCCTCTCTCATTCTCTGCTCTCTGTCTATCTTGCCTCCTCACATCTTGAAGCTGCACACACTCTGCATTCTCTGGCACACTCTGCTTTCCTTGAACCCCCCACTCATGCACACCTCTGTGTGTTCCCTTTTCACTCTCACACCTACTCTTCATACACATTTCACACAAATTTCACACATATCACATGTGCTCTCCTTTCACTCACACACACACTCTCTATACACACCTCAAATTCTCTCTTCACTCACTCTTCACATAGATTCTTGCCCGAGTCTTTTATTGATACTCAAAAAGCAGGTGAAAAAAAAAAAGACATTGTATAATCATTTCCAAGTCAAATTTAAAACAATAACCACGTACCACAAAGAATCAAGAATTACAATTGTTCCCCAAATTATCAAGCTTTTCTATTCTCAGGCCTAGAGCCAAAGTAATAATAATTGCAAATTTGTCATTATTTAAACTTTAACTTTTAACTTATTATACTTCAGAGCTCAGAGCTCTGAGGCAAGATTCTTGCATAGACCCTGTTGTATTGTAACTCACTATATTAGATCAGTTTGGTTTTAAACTCAAAACAATACATCTGCTCCTGCCCTATATAAATTATTCTTGATGAAAAATGTAAAGGTTTTTATTGTACTTCAAATTATGAATGATTATCTAATTGAATCAATGATCAAGATATTTCTGGGCATAAAAGTGAGGAAGTTGAATTGGGAATTTCAGTCTGAATTATGGTTATACTGAGGATCTGTGTGCAAATATCTTAAATTCTTGCTTTCTCCTCTCTCACTTTGGGGATACACACACACACACACACACACACACACACACACACATACATTTGGGGATATATATTTATCTATACCTATCTCTATCTCTATCTCTCTAAATCTATATCTATACCTATATCTATATCTATATATCTATCTATCATCTATAGAGATTTCCTTCATAAACAATATACTTAAGGAAGCAAAAATGATTTAGATGTTATTTCCTGATTTGAGACTAATTATTCTTTGAAATATTGTTTGTTGTTAGAACATATCTATTCAACATTTATAAGAGGCTGTTGTTATTAAGACTTCATGGTCAAAATTAATAGAAAAAATTGCAGCCATTATAAAGCACCAGTTATACAATGCTGAGGAAGAAAATATATTCCCTCTCTATATTTATGTCTCCATACACTGATCTTGGAATGGCTTCTACAAATTGTCAATAGCTTCAACTAAACAATGGTAATATACCTTCTAAAAGAAATAAGAAAAAAATTTAGCTACCAACAGTGCTTTAGCAGGTAAGGTTCAAGGGTAAATCCCATCTCTAACATACACAAAGGACTGAGTGTGATACTCAGAAAAGCAATAAATACTATCAACAACACCATTTGTAGCACTTTGATAAATGTTATCTAATATTAATTAATATATATAATACTTTTGTGACACATAGTGTTTTTTTTTCCAATTGTAATTCTGAAATGACAAAACAAAGGTCCAAGTTGGTCTTTAGAGAGTTCCATGTTTATAACTAGTAGTTGGCAGAATTGAGAAACTGTCTTAAATTTATTTTCCAAATGCCATATTTTAAACATCATGTCATGGTAATAACTGCTAAGGTTAACATCCACATGGGAAAACCAGGTCAAACTTTACAGTATGAATAAGAGAAGCATAGCTAGTGGAGAAAAGGAGTGAGTTACAGCTAGCAGCATAGTGGAGAAGCATGAGTTAGATGAACATGGAAGTTATGCTTTACCCAGAACCTTCACCTCTTTTTTGACTTGCTAAAGCTTGTTCTGATTTCCTACCTGACTTTGACCCCTGTCATTGATTAAAATATCAAATTTATCTAACTAATTAATAGAGCATGACAAAATGCACAATGTGAACACACACACATACACATAATTATAGATAGATAAATGAGAGATAATAGGTAGATGATAGATAGATAGATAGATAGATAGATAGATAGATAGATAGATAGATAGATTGATAGATTGATAGATAGAATTTATTTTTGTATTCAACAATAAATCTGAAATCTTGTAAATACATTAATAAGTCAAGACCTTGAACTTGAATAGCTCTACTTAAAAGCTCATTCAATCATAAAGGTTATCACTACTAAGATGAATTATCACATTAAACTATAACTATCAACTATCATTTTATTTCTGTATGACTGTGATTCCTCCATATTACTAAGTGGGGACTTGATATGCTCTCATTAATTAGATTGGCAATTGTATTAATGAAATATCAGGCAGAGTTTTCTAATCTTTGACATAATTTCATAGTTATAAGCCTAAGGGTTGATTTAACTAATGAGAAGAGTATTTAGACAAATAATAAAGCAAAGAAAATGATAATTTTGTTGTATAAGACAGTGAAAAGGTTCCAAATTATTGTCTTCTGCTGGAAATTCAGTAGAGAATCTTTTCAATTGACTAAATAATATCTACCACACAGAATAGCTAATTAAAACAATGCCATTAATCATGAATTGATTAACATTAAGAAATATAAAACAAAGACAGGAAATTCAATCCTTAGAAATATTTTCTCATACTTAAATTGTGAAGCTGTTTTAATTAGATTCAGGGTTGTGATTTTAAATAAGGCCCTATTTATATAGAGAATTCTGGATTCAATGAAACTATGGAATAGCAAAATTGAATTTGGCTGTTCTACTAATTTTTCCCTGGGCTGTTTGAACTTCTGTATGCAGGAGTTCTGACCTCATCATAAGATAAAAAGGAAGAAAAAGTTTATTTTTTTCTTAACTCCTATCTGTTTACTTAGTACTGGACCACTATCATAAGCACTCTTGACTACTAGGGAAAATCTACAACAAATTTGAGAATGAGTAGGAAGGAGCTGATGAGACAACTCAGTAGGTGATGCTGAGCCTGAAAATATGAGCTACAACTTTGTTCCTGCACAGTAGAAGGAATGAATTGATTCACCCAAGTTTTCTTCTGAGTACCATATGTGTGTATGCGATTGAGACATGTATGTGAATGCTCATGGTGAACACATACATATACACACACATACACACAAAATAATACACACACATGTGCACATACATATTAAAACATACATATATATGTGACCAAACATAGTAAAATATTATCACATTTTTAAAGAAAAGAATAAGTGAGCAAAAGAATTTGCTTGTTTTATCCGTATTCAAAATAATACTAAATATACATTTTTAAATCAATAAGAATTTCTATTTAAATAATAACAGCAAACTGCTTTAAAAACAAAATTCTAAACATAACCTGCATAATGGACATTTAGAGGGGTATAATAATTCATTTTATATGTTATTTTGTGTAACCATTGCTTGCTTTATTTATGCTTATGTATGTGAAGATATTTCTGGATTAGATTACAGTCTGTGATCATAAAATAGGAACTGCCTTTCAGTGAGGCTAGTTTATATTCATTTGGACTTGAATGCAACAAAATAAGAGGCAGGGAATTTCTTTCCTTTGCTTAATGCTTTCTTGTTTAAACTGGGATTTCTTTCCTATATTCTGTTCTCTTTGGAGAACTTGCAACATTGTCTCCTTGGTTGTCAGGCTGTTATACTTGAACTGGATTATCCCTTTATGTACTGTGCCACAAATTTTCAGACAGTCGATCACAGTCTCATATTTGAAAAGGATTAAGGGTATACTGAGGGTGATGGAATATTGATCAGAGTGGAAACATTCAATCATGTGGGATGAAAAAAATTAACAATTTATTACATAATATGTGGTGAATACTGTTAACAATACATATTTGGAACCTAGTAATAGAGCAGATATGGCATGCTATTGCTTCTTAAAAGATATTGGCCAAGTGAGGTAATATGATTGCTAGTCTGATTTCCTTGGTTAGCAATATATAATAACTACATAAACATTATATTCTCTAATCTAAATGTACACTATTGCTGGGCGTGGTGGCGCATACCTTTAATCCCAGCACTTGGGAGGCAGAGGCAGGTGGATTTCTGCATTCGAGGCCAGCCTGGTCTACATTGTGAGTTCCAGGACAGCCAGGGCTATACAGAGAAACCTGTCTCGAAAAACCAAAAAAAAAAAAAAATTATTAAATGTACACAATTTTGTCAACCTTGTCTTATCAAATGTAGCTGTAAAATAGAGAAAATAATGGTAAAGTTTAAGGTGGAAAATCAGTGGAGAAGACAAAAGGTAATAAGATATTATGAAGAATTGGAACTCAGAGATGAAGGTGACACTGCTTAAAACCAAGGTGATCAGAGAATGTGCAGACACTAGTGAATAAGAGATAAAGCTAAAACAGAGGCACGGAAGAATGAGCCGACACACTGGAAAAGTAGGGAGAATGTGGAGGTCAATCTAGAGTGCAAATCAGCCATTAGAGATAACCTTCCAGATATCTTTTTATAGATTTCTTAGGGACAAATGCATATATTTGTCCAAATTTGCCTTTTTCTTGATCAGTCTAGACAGTTAGTATGCTGAAAGTTAAATGTAAGGGTGGTAGGACTACTCTGGAATGTTAATTTAAAAACAACTACCCCTCAAAAAAAGCACTATACAGTTAATGGTGCAATGTGAATTGAACACTTAAGCATATGTATGACTGCTCTCTATGATCTAATGGCTTCCTGAGTCACTTTGCAGTCTGAGATTATGAAGATGCTAAAATTATAGTCTTATGAAAATTGGATCTCAATAATTTTCTGCCGTGTCCCACTCCTGTTGATATTATTGATGGCTATAGATAAGCTTTCTGAGAAGATTTTACTTTGGCTCACCAGTCTACATTTCCAAATGTAAAATGGCTGAGCTCACATACCATTCTTTAAGGAGAACATTCATGCAATATTAAAGGAACCAGGTTGTTCTTTCAAGTTAATGTCCTCACTTTTCAGGACATTAGAAGAGGATATCATTTGACTTTTTGAAACAGTCATTTATCAAATAGAGTCCTCAGCATGCTAATTCTCATCTAATTGAGAAGCACTTTACCCTCTGAAATACTTACTTGGATTCTTCAACATTTTCCTGAATGGCATTTCTTTTTTGACAATGAAATCTTACTCATAGTAAAATGTCTGCTTCTGGGTCATGATACACAGATCAGCATAGCATGTCTCATCCAAGGGTTTTGAATTAATTTGTATTAGTTTTGCTTATGACAGACACACAGTTCTTAGTCTTAATTACAGAGAATGGATTATCTAATTCACATGGGCAGATTTCAACAGAAGCTTTAAAGTCCTGCTTTCTATCTCAACCAGATGCTCATCTGTCACAGCTTACCAAACAGAGCCCGGAAAAGTGTTCTTCTGTATTCAGGGTTTGAATTCTGGCCATTTTCTTCTGGCTGTTTTTTAAAGGAAGTTTTACTTCAGGTCTGAGAAATACCCAATAGGCCATTGGAAGGTCCAGTCTCCCACATTATACTGGTAAATACTTTTAAAGATTTAAAAAAAAATGATTATGATTAAAACAACAAAATTAAAACTCTAAACAGTGCTTATAAGGTACTTGGCAGAACTATGCAATGCATAATTGTAGATTTTTATATCTTTTTATTCATTTTCAATTGATACCTTCGGAAAACTGCAATTCTAAGAATGATAGTATATGTGTGTGTGTATATACATATGTACATGGGGTCAAAGTGATTCATATTATGTGGGTTTTGGCAAAATAAAGCTGTTAAGCTCTTTTAACTCCTTTAAGGCTCACTAATCAGGTCTTCCTAAAAAATGTTAATTTATATTACTTGCCTACATTAAATCAAACTACAGCTTAAACTTGCTCCTCCTGTGTTCTTCCAGAAATTAATTTGCTCCTTTGCCATATATCTTTTGTTTAGTATAAGGAAATATAATTGTGCAGAGAAAATGTACACATTATATTTTTCTATTTATAACTGTACAGCATACATTTAAGCAAGTATATTAATTATTAGTTCTGATATTACAAAATTGAACATAATTTGAATCAAATACCTTGAACTTATTTTTTGCTTAAAGAAACAACTATAACTGTCCCTTGCTGTAAAGTTACTTTTACTTATTTTCAAAACAGTATTTAGAAATGGCAGTGAAGTCCCTCAACAGAGGAATGGATACAGAAAATGTGGTACATTTACACAATGGAGTACTATGCAGCTATTAAAAACAATGAATTTATGAAATTCTTGAGCAAATGGATGTATCTGGAGGATATCATCCTGAGTGAGGTAACCCAATTACAAACGAAGTCACTTAATATGCACAAACTGATAAGCGGATATTAGCCCAGAAACCTAGAATACCCAAGATACAATTTCCACAACACAAGAAAATCAAGAAAGACCACTTATACTTGAGCTTTATACAAGGAGATAGGAATGGATCAATTCTCATTCTTCTATATGTCGACCGCCAGTTGTGCCAGCACCATTTATTGAAAATGCTGTCTTTTTTCCACTGGATAGTTTTAGCTCCCTTGTGAAAGAAAAGATGACCAAAGGTGTGTGGGTTCAATTCTGGGTCTTCAATTCTATTTCATTGCTCTACCTGTCTGTTGTTATACCAGTACCATGCAGTTTTTATTATAATTGCTCTGTAGTATATCTTGAGGTCAGGCATGGTGATTCCACCAGAGGTTATTTTATTGTTGAGGACAGTTTTTGCTACCCTAGGTTTTTTATTATTCCAGATGATTTTGCAAATTGCCCTTTCTATCTCAGTGAAGAATTGAGTTGGAATTTTGATGGGGATTTCATTGAATCTGTAGATTGCTTTCGGAAGTATAGCGATTTTGCCTATATTAATCCTGCCAATCCATGAGATCTTCTTCAATTTCTTTCTTCAGAGTCTAGAATTTCTTGTCATACAGATCTTTCACTTCCTTCGTTAAAGTCACACCAAGGTATTTTATATTCTTTGTGACTCTTGTGAAGGGTGTTGTTTCCCTAATTTCTTTCTCATCCTCTTTATCTTTTGTGTAGAGAAAGGCAACAGATTTGTTTGAGTTAATTTTATATCCAGCTACTTTGGTGAAGCTATATATCAGGTTTAGGAATTCTCTGGTGGAATCTTTAGGGTCACTTATATCATATCATCTGCAAATAGTAATATTTTGATGTCTTCCTTTCCAGTTAGTATCCCATTGATCTCCTTTAATTGTCGAATTGCTCTAGTTAGGACTTCAAGTACTATATTGAATAGGTAGGAAGAAAGTGGGCAGCCTTGTCTAGTCCCTGATTTTATTGGGATTGCTTCTAGCTTCTCTCCATTTACTTTGATGTTGGCTACTGGTTTGTTGTATATTGCTTTTATTATGTTTAGGTATGGGGCTTGGATTTCTGATCATTCCATGTCTTTTATCATGAATGGGTGCTGTATTTCTCAAATGCTTTTTCAGCATCTAAGGAGATGATCATGTGGATTTTATACTTGAGATTGATTATATAGTAGATTACGTTGATGGATTTCTGTATATTAAATCATCCCTGCACCCCTGGGATGAAGCTTACTTGGTCATGATGGACGATCATTTTGATGTGTTCTTGGATTCGGTTTGTGAGGATTTTATTGAGTATTTTTGCATCAATATTCATAAGGGATATTGGTCTAAAGTTCTCTTTCTTTGTTGGATCTTTGTGAGGTTTAGGTATCAGAGTAATTATGGCTTCGTAGAACGAATTTGGTAGAATTCCTTCTGTTTCTATTTTGTAGAATACCTTGAGCACAATTGGAATTAGGTCTTCTTTGAAGGTCTGATAGAACTCTGCACTAAACCCATCTGGTCCTGGGATTTTCTAGGTTGGGAGACTGCTTCTATTTCTTTAGAGGAAATGGGCCTGTTAAGATTGTTAATCTGATCCTGATTTAACTTTGGTACCTGGTATCTGTCTAGGAAGTTGTCCATTTCATCCAGGTTTTCCAGTTTTGTTGAGTATAGGCTTTTGTAATAGGATCTGATAATCTTTTGGATTTCTTCAGGATCAGTTTTCATTTCTGATTTTGTTAATTCGGATACTGTCTCTCTGCCCTCTAGTTAGTCTGGCTAAGGGTTTATCTATCTTGTTGATTTTCTCAAAGAACCAGCTCCTGGTTTGGTTGATTCTTTGAATAGTTCTTTTTGTTTACGCCTGGTTGATTTCAGCTCTGAGTTTGATTATTTCCTGATGTCTACTCCTCTTGTGTGAATTTGCTTTCTTTCATTCTAGAGTTTCTAGGTGTTCTGTCAGACTGCTAGTATATGCTCTCTCTAGTTTCTTTTTGGAGACACTCAGGGCTATGAGTTTTCGCCTTAGGACTGCTTTTATTGAGTCCCATATCTTTGGGTATGTTGTGCCTTCATTTTCATTAAACTTTAAAAAGTATTTAATTTCTTTCTTTATTTCTTCCTTGACCAAGGTATCATTGAGTATAGTGTTGTTCAGTTTCCACGTGAATGTTGACTTTCTATTATTTCTGCAGTTATTAAAGATCAGCCTTAGTCTGTGGTGATCTGTTAGGATGCATGGGATAATTTCAATATTTTTGTATCTATTAAGGCCTGTTTTGTGACCAATTATATGTTCAATTTTGGAGGAGGTACAATGAGGTGTTGAGAAGAAGGTATATCCTTTTGTTTTAGGATAAAATGTTCTATAGATATCTGTTAAATCCACTTGTTTCATAACTTCTGTTAGTGTCCATGTGTCTCTGTTTAGTTTCTCTTTGGTGAGAGTGGGGTGTTGAAGTCTTCAACTATTATTGTTTGAGGTGCAATGTGTGCTTTGAGCTTTACTAAAGTTTCTTTAAGGAATGTGGCTGCCCTTACATTTGGAACATAGATATATAGAATTAAGTGTTTATTTTGGTGTATTTTCATTTTGATGGGTATGAAGTGCCCCCCCCCTTTTTTTGATAAGTTTGGGTTGGATGTCAATTTTATTCAATATTAGAATGGCTACTCCTTCTTGTTTCTTTGATCCACTTGCTTGAAAATTGTTTTCCAGCCTTTTACTCTGAGGTAGTGTCTGTCTTTGTCTCTGGGGTGGGTTTCCTGTGAGAAGCAAAATGTTGGGTCTTGTTTGTGTAGCCAGTATGTTAGTCTATGTCTTTTTATTGGGGAATTGAGTCCATTGATGTTAGATAAATCAAAGAAAAGTTAGTGTTACTTCCTGTCATTTTTGATGTTAAAGATGGGAGTCTGTTCTTGTGGCTGTCTTCTTTTAGTTTTGTTAAAGGATTACTTTCTTATTTTTTTCTAGGGTGTAGTTTCCATCTTTTAGTTGGTGTTTTCCCGTTATTATCCTTTGAAGTGCTGGATTCATGGAAAGATATTTTGTGAATTTCGTTTTGTTATGGAATACTTTGTTTTCTAAATCTATGGTAATTGACAGTTTTGCTGGGTATAGTAGCCTGAGCTGGCATTTGTGTTCTCTTAGTTTCTGTATAACTTCTGTCTAGGATCTTCTGGCTTTCATATTCTCTGGTAAGAAATCTGGAGTGATTCTAATAGGCCTGCCTTTATATGTTACTTGACCTTTTTCTCTACTGCTTTTAATACTCTGTCTTTATTTAGTGCATTTGTTGTTCTGATTATTATGTGTCGAGAGGAATTTCTTTTCTGGTCCAGTCTGTTTGGAGTTCTGTAGGTTTCTTGTATGTTCATGGGCTTCTCTTTCTTTAGGTATGGGAAGTTTTCTTGTATGCTTCTGTTGAAGATATTTGCTGGCTCTTTAAGTTGAGAATCTTCATTCTCATCTACTCCTATTATGCGTAGATTTGGTCTTCTCATTGTGTCCTGGATTTCTTGGATGTCTTGGAGTTAGGATCTTTTTGCATTTTGCATTTTCTTTCATTGTTGTGTCCTTGATCTCTATGGAATCTTCAGAACCTGAGATTCTCTCTTCCATCTCTTGTATTCTGTTGCTGATGCTCACATCTATGGTTCCTGCTTTCTTTCCTAGGGTTTCTATATCCAGAGTTGTCTCTCTTTGAGTTTTCTTCAGTGTTTCTACTTCCATTTTTAGATCTTGAATGGTTTTATTCAATTCCATCACCAGTTTGGTTGTCTTTTTCTGTAGTTCTTTATCGGATTTTTTGCATTTCTTCTACCTGTTTAGCAGTTTTTGCCTGTAGCTCTTTCAGGGCTTCTACTTGTTTTGCAGTGTTCTCTTTTGATTCCTTGAGGGATTTTTGTATTTCCTCTTTAATGGCTTCTACCTGTTTAGCAGTGTTCTCCTGTAGTTCCCTGAAGAATTTTTGTTTTTCTTCTTTAAGGACTTCTGCTTGTTTAGCATTGTTCTCCTGTATTTCTTTAAGTGTGTAATTTATGTCCTTCTTATAATCTTCTACCATCATAATGAGATATGATTTAAAATCTGCGCCTTGCTTTTCAGGCACGTTGGGGGATTCAGGACTCATTGCAGTGGGCATAATGGGTTCTGATGATGCCCATTGTTCTTGGTTTCTGTTAATGAGATTCTTAAGTTTGCCTTTTGCCATCTGGAGATTTCTGATGTTAATGTCCAAGCTGTCACTGGTTTGAGCTTGATCCTGCTGTGATTCTGTTAGCCTCTGACAGCACTTCTGGTAGACCAACTCTTCCCGTAGATCCAGTGATCAGAGTGCTCTCTGCAGGCAAGCTCTTCTCTTGCAAGTCTGGTGTCTAGCAGAGTGGAGCTCTGATCCTCTTTCTGAGTTCTAGTGTCAGAACTCTCACAGCAGGCTGCCTCTCTTCTGTATTCCCTTTGTGATCCCAATGTCCTGGGGTGTGGAGAGCACACAAGCTGCCCCAGTCCCCTTTGCTGGGTTCAGAAGGAGGATGGCAGGGGTGGCCCTAGCTGGAAGAGATCCCAACCTCTGGGTGGGCGGAGTTCCTCTGTTCCTGCTGCTGGTGGAACCAGACCTTCTGTGGTTCCCAAAGGGGACACTGTGCTCCACTCACCCGTAACCCTGAGGTGATCCTAATGTCCTGGGGTGTGGGGAGCACACAAGGGGCCCTAGCCACCTCTGCTGGTCTCAGAGGGAAGATGGCGGGGAGGCCCTGGCTGGAATAGACCCCAGACTCCAGTTGGGCGGAGATCCTCTATTCCTGCTGCTGCTGGCACCAGAGCCCCCTCGGTTCCCAAAGCCAACACTGAGCTCCACTCACCTGTAACCCCGAGGTGATTTTAATGTCCCGGGGTGTGGAGAGCACACAAACGGCCCTAGCTGCCTCCGCTGGGCTCAGAGGGAAGATCTGTACATTTTTTTAATTGGACTATCTGTGGTTTTTTAGATGTCTAGTTTCTCAAGTTCTTTATATATATTGGATATTTTTCCTTTGTTGAATGTATGCTTAATAAAAATATTTTCCAATTTCGTATACCACTTTTTCTGAAAGATAGTATCCTTTGTCTTACTAAAAGCTTTTCATTTTTATGACTCCCATTTATCAATTATGGATTTTTATGCCTGTGCTAACAAAACACTGCTGTGTGCCAGAGAGTTCAATACTATGCCCCATTTTAACTTCTACCAGTTTTAGTGTATCTGGGCTTATGTTAAAGTCTTTGATCATATCATCTACAAGTAATGATACTTTGACCTCTTCCTTACCAAATTGGATTCCCTAGGACAAGAGTGAACAATCTTGACATTATCCTGATTTTATTATAATTGCTTTCAGTTTCTGTCCATTTAAATTGATATTTTCTATGAGTTTGCTATAAACTTCTTTTATTAAGTCTAATGGTGTCCCATGTACACCTTTTTATAAGGGATTATGAATTTATCAAAGGATGTTTCTCCGTCTAATAAGCTTATTATGTGATTTTTGTGTTTCAGATAATATGGTGGATTTAGTGGTTTATGTATGTTGAGCCCTCCTTGCATCTCTAGGATGTAGCCATCATAGTGCAGAATCTTAATTCATTTGCTCTTGAGTTCAGTTTGCAATATTTTATTGAGTGCATATATATTCATAAGTAAAATTAGTCTAATATTTTTATTGTTGAATATTTTTTTAATATATTGTTGAATATAATAATATTTTATGTGTTTTGTTATGAAGGTAAATGTCGTCTCATAAGAGGATTGGGCAATGCTTTTATTTTCCTGTTTCTATTTTGGTGAATAACTCGAAGAGTACTAGCATTGACTCTTCTTTGAAATCTGGAATAATTCTACACTAAATCCACGTGGCCTTGGGCTACATTTTGTTGGGATATTTTAGTGACTATTTCTAGTTCTCTAAGTCTCTTTAGTTGTTTATTTCATTTTTATTTAACTGTGGTAAGTCCTTCATATCAAGTAAAATATATATTTCTTGTAGATTTTCTAATTTGTTGGAGTAAAGATTTTTTAAAAGTATGTTGTTATGATTCTTTAGTGTCCATTAGTATACCTTGATATATCTTGGCTTTTGATTCCAATTGTATTAAATTGGATATTCTCTCTCTGTCTTTAATTTAGTTTGGATAAGCATTGTCCATCTTGCTCATTTTCTAAATGAACCAAGTCTGTTTCATTCATTCTTTGTAATGTTTTCTTTGTTGGTATTTTTTTCTGCTCTTAGTGTTAATATTTCTTGCTGTCTTCTCTCTGTTGTAGAATTACCAGGTGTTCTACTAAGTAGATATAAAGAAATAAAATCTCTGTACATTTTTTTTAATTATATTCACTTAGTGGTATGAACTTGCCTTTTAGAACCATCTTTATTGTGTTCCATGAGAGTGGGTATGCTGCCTATTCATTTTCATTCAAGAAAGGTTTTAATTTACTTCTTCCTTCCTTTCACTAATCCATCTCTCCAGTCCTATCCCTCTTTACTTCTTCTGTCTTGCCTCATTTTTTATTTAGTAGAGACTTTTTCAATTTTCATGAATTTGTAAGCCTTCTGTTATTACTATTCTTGTTGATGATATCCAGCTTTACTCTGTGGGGGTCTGATAAGACGTAGGCAGTTATATCAATATTTTTGAATCTATTGCGACTTGCTATGTGTCCAAGTATGTGGTCAGTTTTGAAGGAAATTGTACGAGTTGCTGAGAAAGTATATTCTTTTTTGTTTAGGTGCATATTCTTTAAATATTTCTCAGGTCTCTTTGTTTTGTTACATATATTATTTCTATGATTTATCTATTTATTTTTATTTTGGATGACCTGTCTATTGATGAGAGTGGGGTTCTGAAGTCTCTTACTATCAGTATGTGATTGTCAATATGTGAATTAAAGTGTTGTATTGTTTCTTTTACAAACTTGAATATGTTTTATGTTTGGGGAATAGATAAAAAGAATTAAAATGTCATCTTGGTGGATATTTTTCTTTAGTGGAATGTATGATGTCTTTTCTTAGCTTTTTTGATTAGTTTTGATTTGATGTGTTTTGTTACATCAAACTTTCTACACAAGCTTGCTTCTTAAATCCATATTCTTGGACTATTCTTTTTTAGCCCTTTACACTGAGATAATGTCTTTGTTGCTGAGTTATGTTTCTTGGATATAGAAGAAGGATAGAACTTGTTTTCCTATCCATTTTGTCAGTCTGTACATCTTTATTGGGGATATGAGACCATTGATTTTGAGAGATAAGAGTGACCATTGGTTTCTGACTCCTATTTTGTTGTTGTTTGATGGTGGTCATGATGGTGGTGAGGGTGGTCATGTATATTTTTCCTTCCTTTTGATTTGCTGGTCTGTGATTATTTATTTCTTGTGTTTTCATGGTTGTAGCTAACTTCCTTAGGTTGGTATTTTCCTTCTAGTGCCTTCTGTAGGTTGGGGTTTATAAACTAATATTCCCTAAATTTAGTTTTATCAAGTCATACCATATTTCCTCCATCTACATTGATTGAATGTTTTGCTCAGGATAGACATCTGAGTTAGCATCTCTGGTCTTTTAGAATTTGCCGTACCTCTTTTTGAGGCCCTTCTGGCTTTTGTAATTATTCATTGAGAGGTCAGTTTTAGTTCTAATAGGTTTGCATTTATATCTCACATGGTGTTTCTCCCTTCAATCTGTTTATATTCTGTCTGTATTCTGTACATTTAATGGCATTAGTATAGGCATCTTCTTCTTTGGGTTAGGACATAGTTCTTCTATAATATTTTAGAAAATGAGACTATTTTCTGAGGTTTTGACCCTCGGATCCTCCTCCTCCTCCTCCTCCTCTTCCTCCTCCTTTTTTTTTTTTTTGCCTTCTCCTTCTCCTTCCCCTTCTCCTTCTCCTTCTCCTCCTACTCCTTCTTCTTCTCCCCCTTCTCTTTCTTCTTCTTCTTCTTCTTCTTCTTCTTCTTCTTCTTCTTCTTCTTCTTCTTCTTCTTCTTCTTCTTCTTCTTCTTCTTCTTCTTCTTCCTCTTCTTCTCCTCCTCCTCCTTCTTCTCCTCCTTCTTCTTTTTCTTCCTCTTCTCCTTCTCCTCCTTCTCCTCCTTCTCCTCCTCCTTCTTCTTTTCTTCTTCTTCTTCTTCTTCTTCTTCTTCTTCTTCTTCTTCTTCTTCTTCTTCTTCTTCTTCTTCTTCTTCTTCTTCTTCCCCTCTTTTCTCTGCTATTCCTTTTACTTTTAGATTTGGCCTTTCCATACTGTCTTAGATTTCTTACATATTCTATGTCACGGTTTTGTTTAGATTGTACATTTTCTTTGAGTAATATATAAATTTCTTCTATTGGGCTTTAAAGGACTAAGACTCTTTCTTCTATTTCTTGCATTCAGTTTGTAAAGCATGCTTCTGTAGTAGTTCTTATTCAAAATCCTAAATATTTCATTTGCAACATCCCCTCAGTTTAGAACTTCTTTATTGATTCTATTTCTACTTCCAGGTCTTCTGATTTTCTGATTTATCCTTTTTTTATTGTTTGCATTTTTCTTGTATTTCTTTTTAGGGGTTTATTGACTTTTTCCTTAATAACCTCTAACATAAAGGCTGTTTTAAGTTTAATTTAGTTTTGTGTTGTGTTTTTATTTTGCTTTAGGTATGCCTGTTGTGTTAGTGCTTCTGTGCTTTTAGGAGAGACATTTTGTTCTCACTCTTATTGACTGTGGTTTTATGCTCAAGTCTAGATGTCTGCAATTTGGAAAGATTAGTCTAGATGCTGATATCTATTTTTGTCTTTGTTGGGTAGTTGTTTTGTTTTTTGTTTTTTTGTTTCTTTTCTGGAATTTAGAAAAGCATGGTGTCTATGTTTTCTGGTAGTAAATTTTCTATGGACCCGATACATGTGGCCACTTGGAGTCCCAGATTAAATGTCTGTCTGCATTGGGAGCAACACTTAGGAAGGAACTGGGATAGGCTAGACATCAGAGTACATTCACAGGAGGGAAGAAAGCAGTGTGTCCCCTCAGGAATTGCCTATCCATTCTTCTTAATATAGGGATGGAGAGTAAAGTGATGTGACCACAGAAAGTCTACTACAGAGCTGAAAATGAAACTGGGGGAAAATTTGGAGGAAAAGAAAAGGGGAAGATCTAAAATCAGAATACTTGCTTCACTCTCAGAGTGAAGTGTAATTGAATGCAATAAAGCAATGAATTAGGCAGAGAGGTTAGGAGTGGAAGATGTTGGTAATGAGAAGAATTGAGTGCGATGAGTGGGGGAAAGCTTCAGCAGGTATTCTGTTGCAGAGGTGGAAATGAGACTGGGTAATTAGGTCTCAAGATACAAAGGAAGAGCTCAAGATCTTCACTCATCATATCTCCTTGGCAGGAGTAACCTTTGGATTAGCAAGGACTACCTTTTGAAGTTCAGGACTTATATAAAACAGCAAGTGAAGGCAGGGCAGTTAGGAGTGGAATATCTGTACGATCCACTAAATGTGGGACCCACAAAGGGCTGCCATAGGCAGTCTGCAGAGCTGGGGATGGGGCTGGGTAAATAGTTAGAGATGAAGCTTCTGCCTATCTGATTTCCTCATAGGAGGCTTTTTTACCTCACACTATTAATCCCTAAGATTTTTATAAACAAGTTTATCATGTAGAGGCAAGCATTGCATAGATATGGATGGCAGAAGAAAGAACTGGGTTGAAAATTGTAAATGAATCTTAACCAGTTGTATTCTGGAGAGATTCTATGCCTAAAACATTTCTCTTTCTAGGATATAGCTGTCCCCTTTTCAAATTTAAATTTTCAAATGTTGAAACAGTTTTTTTTTAACAGCTTTTAAAATCTAAATATATACTCCAAGCCATACATAACCTAGGCTGTGATTGAAAATCCTATAAAATTATTTAGTGAAATTCATAATAACTGCTTGTTTGTTCATTAAAAGAAAACTAATATCATTAAAATGTGCATGAACCTGCTTCCATTGAACATCAATTTTAGCAGAAAATTTTGATTTTGAAAAAGGAAAAGAAATCTATGCAAGAACAATTTGCTTCTGAAGCTCAATGTGCCTATATCTCCACAAATCCTGCTTTTGGATCAACACTTTATGTATTAACATTGTTAATACATTGTTAATTTCATGTTAATACATGAGGAAATATAAATTACATATTTGTTTTAATTTTTAAATAACATTTATATAAATTAAGATAGTTAGAATAGTAATTTTTAATGGAAATCTGCTAATTTACTTTTAGTACATATCAAGAGCAGCTTAAGGTAAGTGTACATAGATGTTATGAGGAACTTCTTAAGGTAAGTGTACATAGATGTCATGAGGAACTTCTTCAGAGTACAAAGAACAAAGAGGGTATTCCCCAGAATTTACTGGACAGCATCATTTCTACATTTTTAGTTCTTGTATAATCTATAGTACATTGTTGACCAAAATCAAATGATAAGTTCAATATCATTATTAAACCTCCATAATGATATATTGTGGGTTTTATAAATATCTCAATTTTATTATTATAAATACACATGTTTTTCAATTTATATAAATCTTTTATAAAAGTAACAAAATACGAGTATCAAGACATTAATTCTTGTATTTATTTAATAAAAATACATTGTTAATTTTTCTGAGGCATGCTGGGAGACACAATGGATGTTAGTTCTTCATCTAGCATGAATCAGTTACTGTATAAATGAAGTTGGGTAAAGAAGCATTTTAAAGAACCCTACTCAGTTTTATGTGGAGGAAACTTGAGCAAAGAAAATGTGGGTGCAACTAAATACTGGTAGCAATAGTACAGGGTATTTTTTTTTTTACAGTGTTGCAAAAATAGTGTTTTTGGTCATGAAGTATCTGTGAGGTTCAACTTTTTGAAGTGATACAATAATGCAGTTCTAAAATGGAACATTTTGTGTATAACACTATTTAAATATCAATAGATTTAGAATTTCATTAGTAACAATAGCTTCAAAATTCAAATGTGGAAAATCTTTATGGCAAAACTGGCACTCAAATGAAAATTTATACAAAATATTTTTGGAAGTTCAATTGCATACTGACCATGTACAATACAGCACAGTTTTAGGATAATACTGATAAACTGTTTCAAATAAAGAAAAAGACAATAAGTCTTTTAGTTCTCTCTATATAGTCTGAGGCAACCCTAACAGAAGGTTGTTTCTTCTGGTCTTGTTTATCAGAAAGGGAAAAAGGTTCACATTGAGGAGCTTTGTTCTTCTGTGCCTACTAGGTGTGTTTGTATGTGTGTGTGTGTGTGTTTTGAGTGTATGTATGCTCATGCATGTGTGTGCATGTGCAGTGTGTATGTGTGTATTCATGTGTATGTATGGGTTGTGTGTGTGTGTGTTTGATGTGCTTGTGTGTGTTCTGTGGGTGTGTGATATGTGGATTTATGTGTGTATTCATATGATGTGGTATGTGTGTATATTTGTGTATGTGTCATGGAAGCATGTGTGTTGTATAAGTGTGTGTATGGTGTGTGTTTTGTGTGTATTTTTGTGTGTGGTATGTGGTTTTATCTGTTTGTGCATGTAATATGGTATGTGTGTATATTTGTTTTCACAAATATGTGTATACAAATTTATACAAATATCTGTGTGGTATAAGTGTGTGTGTGTGGTATAAATGTGTTCATGTGTATGTGTGTGTGAGTATGTGTTTGTGTTGTTTCATATAGCAACATCATCTGAGAGTCCACAAGGCAAAAAGTGAAATGAATAAATTCTCTATATCTAGGGCAGAAACAATGAGCCCTAGATTTACTTTTCTCCTCTGAAGTCTATTGAATTCTAGTCACTACAAAATATAGGCTAGTGAAACTTAATGTGCAAGGGGATTTAAAAACTTGCTGAGTGTTTGGAAATGAAGAGTTTTCCAGACAGTGTGAGAGGACACCAGAGCAGAAAACAGCTGCCCACACATGCACCTGGCATTGTGCATGCTTAGGTGAAGAAATTTTCTGACTTCTAAAAATGAGCAATGAGCAGATCATGGCAAGAAAGTTAGAAGGAGTATATGGGAGGATTTTCAGAGACTGCTTCACTAAAGAGACTGCCTACAGAGATAAGCTAACCTACCTTGGCTTTTGCTGTTGTAGTATAAAATAAATGTGCTGAGTTTCTTAGTTGCTGTTACTGTATGTCCATCAGACCACACAGCCCTTCATATCCCAAATACTTTGTACTTATGGCTTCTATTTCGCCATTTCCCCATCTGTCTAGTCAAGTCAACCCCCAATGCCTCACAGGTCACAGAACACAGACATACACAATCACATGAAGGCAATACACATTCTTTCTCTCATATAAGCATAAATAATAACAACATATAATTAAATTGAAACATATTTCAATGGCCAGATATAAGATTTTTTAACAAGAAAATTACACTATACAAACAGTATCCCAAAGTATGAGTGTTCATGAGATGTACTGATATACATATGTAAAGAAATATGTTGGGGAGAATAATATAATATGCATTAATAAACTCACCAAACAGAATAATCATATATACACACACACACACACACACACACACACACACACACACACACATGCACACACTAAAAGAAGAGAAGGATTTCTTTCAAATTTTACATGTATTCTGCATATAGTGAAAATCTCTAAAAGTATATCATGAATAGGTTGTCCACTGCATTTCTTAATGAGGCTTTTCCAGAGCTACACTTATTTCTGTATTGTTTGCTTATTTGAATAACCTCATATTTAACAGCCATTCCACCTACTTATCTTTAGGTTTAAGTTGTAATCAAAAGCCATTGGTGGCCTCTGCACATTCTTCCATGTCTGATTTATCTTTAGTTTCCTGATTATATAAAACCTCCATTTGGTTTTACATTCACTTCTTTTAAGAAAACATTATTAATTGAGAATTTTTATTTATAACCCACTTAATTTTTTATTCATTAAGCATCTGTTATGATACAGGCTAGGAATTATTTGTATTTGTTTAATGTATATTTAATATCTCTGTATAGATTTAAATTACTGTGGGATGAAGAATTAGATGATTTTCTTATACATTGGTTTGGTTTGTTTGTCTTTGTTATGCTGTGAGATAACAACCACTATACATAATCTCCTGAGGCTATGTGTGCTTAACTTGAATTAATACATTTTTGAATACATGAAATTACATAACTTGAATTTTATTAGAGACCGACAGCCTCTATACTTATGAAGCCTTATTTAATATTAGTACTCAATCTGTTGCTGTTTTGATGATCCTAAATGTAGATTTTTATTTACAGTTGAGGAAATTGTTTATTTTTCAAGGAAAAGCAAATAAAATAAGATCTGCTTTGCAGGACTCTTTTTTACTTACCTTTAGAGAAGCATGTCATAAACTACTTACAAGTACACCATACTTCCATTTGCCTCATTTGTTACAACCTCATTTTGGTGACTTTCCTACAAATGCATACATCATATTCCCTCTTTAAGGTCCTTGTGGAATTTTCTTAAAGTATTTTGTATATTTCAGAAAGATTAATTGATTGTAGATTGCCTTGGCTTGCTTTCTATATTTTTTCTTATACTTATTTGCTTTGAAAGTATATTTGTAGATTAAATTATTGACAGTTTAATTTCAGAATGGTAAAAATTGACTTAATAAAACATATGTCAATAAAAAATAGATGGTGACATTACTGGCATTACAATGTTCCCCAATAAATCAATATACCTCACTAGACTCTGGAAACAGTTTACAAGAGGAGAGGAGATGGTGAATGATGCTTGATCTTTAGGCTAAGTAGGACTCAGTAATTTACTGTAAGCAGCTACAAATATTTTTCTAAATTCATCAATGATATTAAGAAGGTAATATTCAGTATCCAACTTCAAGGCAATACAAATTTCTAACTGCTCAGAAAAAAAAAATGGTTAGTCAATCACAGTAAATAGATGATCAAGATGCCTTCAGAATAAACTGAGTGGTGGCTACATTTCTCTAAATGTTTAATCAAGCAAAACCAGTGGAGAGTGCAACCTCTCTTCCTTTCTCCTGACAGATTAGGCTCCTCTTGTGCAATGCATTTTTCAAACTTAAATCATGACAAATGATAATTCATGAAAAATAATTGCATGAAAATCACATTGTGAACATGTGTCAGAAATTCTCTAGAAGGACAAATAAAATCAAATATGTTGAAGCTAAAATAGTATGCAGGCCACCATCAGCAAGCAAGCACTGAGATGAATATATATATATATATATATATATATATATATATATATATATTTATATATGCCAATAAAGATAATGTGATAGATGTACCATTGCTTAGGACATCAATCAATACCAATTAGTAAAAATTATGGCTGTCATCAAGTGTGTTATATACTGCTTTATTGTTGTACTTTGCTTTAATTTCATGAAATGAATTAAATTTCAAAAATATTTGTTTACTAATTCATCCTGTAAATAGATTTGAAGAGCGTTGTTTTAATTGGTATGTTTACATAAAACTAATATCACTTTCCCTTTAAAGTATACAATATACTAATATTTATTGGAATTCTAATTCCATTTCTCATACTCTTACATATTCTGTTGCAATGATGTGGAATGACTCTAGGAAGGCAAAGATGTGTCTGCTATATAAATAGACTATAGTACTGTTGACTTTCTTTTCCACTGTAAAATCAGGAAACATCAAAACCCAAGCATTAATTGCCAAACATACAGTATTTCTTCAATATATTGAGTATACAAACTTTCACCTTATATAAGTGGTATTTTTATTTTTTCATACCAGGCATTTATTATAGCATGATATATTTGAAACAACATATACCATTTAAATCTGTCTTTAGGAGCTAATTAAAAAAAAAAAACAAAACAAAAACAAAAACAAAACAAACAAACAAAAAAAAAAACAATTTAAGAAGTAGAATTTAGCCAGAATGGTAAGTATTTAATCCCAGTAACCAGAAGACAGAGCCAGATGGTTTTCTGAGTTCCAGAACAGCCTGGTCTATAGAATGTGTTCCAGGACAGCCAGTGAGACAGGAAAATTCTGTATTGAAAAAAATAAAGAAAAAAGAAGGAAGGAAGGATAGGAAGGAAGGAAGGAAGGAAGGAAGGAAGGAAGGAAGGAAGGAAGGAAGGAAGGAAGGAAGTTTAATTATGAATTTTGTGGCCTTAAGAATTAATTATGACAGAGTCATAGGGGGCATCCCCAACTGCCCTGAAACAACTGTTATCTGCAAGGATCTCAATTTTCCTACCAACTCTCTACCACCTTTATCAGACCTGTGTACAAGGAAACACACACATTAGTTTCCTTTCCTGCACCCATTTTTCCAACCCACTGGGGTACCCCGCAGCTAACCTGAGACACCCGTTATCCTTAGCAGACCTCAACTTTTCGGGCACCTCACATCCACCTTCTTCAGACCTATAATCCAGGACCATACAGCCCAAGGATACCTACCATTCAGAGGTCAGCCATACCATGATCATTGATGTTAGGCCCCCACTCAATACCCACTACAACAGGAACATCCAGGTACTAATGCTACCCAGATGGCTGAAGGCCCTCAAAAGAGTACAATCAACAACAACAAAAAGGGCAATATGAATATGTGCTTCAAAGCACAGCTGCCCTATCAGAGTAAGCCCTGGATATCCAAACACAACTAAAGCACAAGAAAGTGACATTAAATCCAATCTTATAAAGATGGTAGAGACTTTTAAAGAGGAAACAAATAATCCATTAAAGAAATAAAGGAAAATACAATCAAACGGACAGAGGCTTTTAAAGAGGAAACAAATAAATATCTTAAGAAATACAGGAAAACAAAAATAGATGATGGAAATAAAACTATTCAAGACCTGGAAATAGAAAAGATAAAGTAAATACAAGCTGAAGAAACTCTGGATATGGAAACAAATATAAGCATCACCAATAAATGGAAAAGAGAATCTCGGGTACAGAAGTCACAATAGAAGAAATTGATATATTCAAAGAAAATATTAAAACTAAAAAATTCCTGAAACAAAGTATCCAGAAATCTGGGAAGCTATGAAAAGACCTAGCCTAAAAATAATAGGAATAGAAGACGATGAAATGGCCCATCAATAAGCACCAGAAAATATTTTCAACAATATATAGAAGAAAACTTTCTCAACCTAAAAAAAGAGATTCTATGAACATATAAGCTTATAGGACACCAACTAGGATGACTGTGAGCATCCACATCTGTATTTGTTAAAGATATTTGGTGGCCCTTTAAGTTCTCATGTACTCCTATTATCCATAGGTTTGGTCTTCTCATTGTGTCCTGGATTTCCTGGATGTTTTGAGTTAGGATCTTTTTGAATTTTGCATTTTCTTTGATTGTTGTGTTCCATGTTCTCTATGGAATCTTCTGCACCTAAGATTCTTCCATCTCTTTTATTCTGTTGCTGATGCTCACATCTATGGTTCCTGATTTCTTTCCAAGGGTTTCCATCTCCAGAGTTGTCTCACTTTGCATTTTCTTCATTGTTTCTACACATCCCTTTTTAGATCTTGGATGGTTTTGTTCAATTCCATCGCCTGTTTGGTTGTGTTTTCTTGTAATTCTTTAAGGGTTTTTTGTGTTTCTTCTCCCTTTTTAGCAGTGTTTGCCTGTAGTTCCTTAAGGACTTCTACTTGATCAGCAGTGTTGTCCTGTAATTCTTGAGGGATTTTTGTGTTTCATCTTTAAGGGCTTCTACCTTTTTAGCTGTGGTCTCCTTCAATTCCTTGAGGGATTTTTGAGCCTCCTCTTTAAGGGCTTCTACCTGTTTAGCAGTGTTCTCCTGTATTTTTAAAGTGAATTATTAATGCCCTTCTTAAAATCTTCTACCACCATCATGAGATATGATTTTAAATCTGTGTCTTGCTTTTCAGGTGTGTTGGGGTATCCAGGACTCGTTGTGTTTGTTCTACTGGGTTCTGATCATGCTCACTGTTCTTGTTTCCTGTTAGTAATATTCTTAAATTTGCCTTTCACCATCAGGAAATCTCTGATGTTAATGTTCAAGCTGTCTCTGGTTGGAGTTTTATCCTCCTTGATTCTTTTAGACTCTGTCAGCACCTGTGGGAGTCCAACTCTCTCCTGAGTTCTCCTCTTTCATAGCAGGTGTCCAGCAGTCTGGAGCTCTGAGCTACCTCCAGAGTTCTGGGTTCAGAACTCTCCCTGTAGGCCGGCTCTCTTCTGGCAAGGAATGTGCCCAGGGGTCTGGGTCTCAGCTCCACCTCCTGACTGAGGCTGAAGGTCCAATGTGACCCTGACCAAGAAGCTCTATAGCTTCTACCACCCAGGTGCTCTCAGGTAATCTGGAGGTGCTTGGTGTGCTAGGGGTTCTGTAAGGTGGAGAATCCTCTGGTGCCCTAGATGCCCTAGGCCAAGTTCATGCAGATGATGGTGGGGCTGGCTCACCCTGAATGGATTCCAGGCTCTGGTTGGGTGGAGTTCCTTTGTCCCTGTTCCTGCTGGAACCAGACCCTCTGTGATTCTTGAAGCTGATGTAGTGTTCCACTTACCCATAATCCCAAGGTGATCCTGAGTTCCTGCAGCGTGGAGAGCACTCTGGACTTCTTAGTGGCCCACACTGAGCTCAGAAGGAAGATCCAAATCTTCTTTATTTAGTGTTCGTAAAAACTTCAAGCCATGCAGTCATGGTATATGCCTTTAATCCCAGCACTTAAGAGGCAGAAGCAAGAGGATTTTTGAGTTCGAGGCAAGCCTGGTCTACAGAGTCAGTTCCAGGACAACCAGGGCTACACAGAGAAACCATGTCAAAAAAACCAAACAAAACAAAACAACAACAACAACAAAAACTTCAACCTCCCCTCCCTTCTAGAATATCTATTAGAGGTAGGGGAAAAAGGAGGTTAATAGAAAAATTGAGTTGTAGACCTGTTCAAGAATAGTTCCTTTGGTCGATTCCACTCTATTGTAAAGATCTCCACAGTGCAGTTTAATAGCAAACACCAAACATGAATCAGTAGTAGCTGCAGGAACCTGCAGAAACAGCAAGGCTCCAGTGAATTGGCATAATTTAGCATTAGAATCTGCCTGAATAACATCAGTACTTCATCAAGAATCTGCACAATAATACCAGTAGTTCTTTGGTATATTTTTCTCTACAAAGTAAAGAACAGTGAAGGCCAGTGAAGAATCGAAACCATCAAAGACCAGCAATGAAATGAAGCATTGCACTGTGTAGCAATGCAAGATCAATCTCACTGTTTGTGGGGTTCTATTTATGTTCTTTCTAACAATCATGTGCCTCACAAGTGGTTGTTTTCATCAAAACATCAAAGGCTTTCTCACAACACTGCTTCCAGAAAAACAGCACATGACAAATGAATTGTTAAAGAAACCAGAAATTTACACCTCAGATAGGCATTACTTCACAGTAAAGGGCTTAAAGTTTTTCAAGCAAAGAGACCAAAGAAACAAGCCAAAAAGGCCATTCTAATATCTAATAAAATAGACTTAAACCGAAATTAATCAGAAGTGACAAGAAAGGAAACTTCATACTCACCAAATGAAAAAAAATATCTACCAAGATATCTTAATTCTGAATATCTGTGCCCCAAATACAAGGACAAGCACATTTGTAAAATAAATATTGCTAAAGCTTAAATTAGGGAATCAATACACTTTAAAGTAGCCATGTGTAATATAAAATGTATAGGAGTATCTCTAAATGAACAAGGGAAAAACCCATATGACAAGAACTTCATCTCACTGAATAAAGAAATTTAGGAAGGTATCAGAAGATGGGAAGATCTCCCCTGCTCATGGATCAGTAGAATTAATATAGTGATAATGGCCATCATACCAAAAGCAATTTACCAATCAATGCCATTCCACCAAAATTCTAACGCATTATTTTTTAACAAACTTTGACAAAAAATTCTCAACTTCATATTGAAAAAAAACAAAACAAAACAAAAAAACACCAAGGATAACAATCCTGAAAATAAAAGAACTGCTGGTGTCACCATTCCAGACCTCAAAATGTATTACAGAACAATAGTTTAAAAAAAAAAAAAAAGTTCTACTACAGAACAATGGTTAAAAAACAAACAAAAAAAAAAACAAAAAACAACCAACCAACCAACCAAACAAACAAACAAACAAACAAATAATAAAAAACAAAACTGTTTGATACTTGATACTGGTATAGGGACAGACCTCCTGTTTAGTGGAATGAACACACTGAAATAAACCCACATACCTATGGACACTTAATATCTGACAAGGAGGGCAAACTGCAATGGAAAAAAGAAAGCATCTTCAACAAATGGGGCTGGCCTATATGGATATCTACATGAAGAATGATGTTAATATATCCATATCTATAACCCTGCACAAAACTCAAGTGCAAGTGGATCAAAAACCTCAGTGTAAAAACTAAATCTATTAGAACAGAAAACAGGGAATAGCCTTGAACACACTGGTATAGAAGACAACATCCTGAACAGAAGAACACCGATGGCTCAGGTTCTAAGGTCAACAATTGATAAATGATACCTTAAGAAACTAAAATGCAGGCCGGGCGTGGTGGCGCACGCCTTTAATCCCAGCACTTCGGAGGCAGAGGCAGGTGGATTTCTGAGTTCGAGGCCAGCCTGGTCTACAGAGTGAGTTCCAGGACAGTCAAGGCTACACAGAAAAACCCTGTCTCGAAAAAAAAAAAAAAAAAAAAAAAAAAAAAAAAAAAAAAAAAAAAAGAAAGAAAGAAACTAAAAAGCTTTTGTAAGGCAAAGGACACTGTCATTAGAATTAAAAGGCAGCCTACAAATTGGGAACGGATCTCTATCACCTCTACATCTGTCAGAGGACTATAATCCAAAACTTATTAAAAAATGCAAGAAGTGAGTCTGCACAGGTCAGTGAGGGACTGCAGAAGCAACACAGCTTCTGGGACAGACCCCTC